>JAANSN010003737.1:0-17404 GCA_036850665.1 Dicranocentrus wangi | reverse complement strand
GCAAGCTTTGTCGCCTTCTTCCAAAAAAGATTTAAATTCATTTTTGATTTGTTCAGGCTCAAATGACTCTTGATTATTCATTATCCTCTCAGTAATGTCTCCATTGTCATATTCAGCAGCAGCAGCAGCCCAAAATTTCTCACAAATTTACAAATTCACTTGAAGTTGTGAAATATGAAATGTTTCTGTGTTGCAATCGGCCGCAAAAATGCAGGGATAACTGCGGGTCTGACTTGTGACAACGACGAAGGCCCAACTTCCACTTTAACATCTTGTCGAGTATCGCATTCCTTTGGAGTTCCTATTTCGTCGTCAAGAGAAGTCCATCCTCGTCACGTACTGATAATGATTTTACAGTCATTCTAGTACTCGTAGATCGAGATAATAAGGCAATGACGTATTCAGAATTAGTATAATGTTTTGGAGTGTGTAGAGATTCAGTGATGGTATCCCACCGCCCCCTGCGTGGGCTCCACATTATTGGCTTGTTTCCCTTCTACGACCGAAGGAACTTATTGTATCTACAATAGGTTCTGAGGTTCTGATTCATGTACGTCAGGCAGGCGGATGTCGCCCAGTCGGTGGGCCACACGGAGGGATATATTTCTTTTCAGTGACACTCTCCTCTTCCTCCTCCTGGTCCTTAATAACAAAAGCTAATAAAGCTTCCCGAAAATTCTCCCGTCTGCGTCTTCACAGAATCCTGTCCGCGGAGCTCACCAAGATATTTCTCAACTTCCACACTTTCCAGATAATCAGCAACTCGAGGCGTTTTAACCGATTGTACAGGTCACTAAATTGGTCCACGACAACAAGGCAGACTTCGCAGAAGGCAAGGATGGATGAGACAATTCTTTCCTGAATTATTATCGGCGTTCACTTGGATGCATATTATTACAACCAATCCCGATCCTTTTGGGAAACAGCTCGCCCCCGAATTGATCTTGTTCATGGTGTTTACCACGGGTCTGTATACTTAGCTTTGTTGCCCTTGCATTGCGAGTCGAACGCTGGCTGAGCTAGTCGACCCAGATAATATTTTCCGTCCGGGGTTGGATGGAGGAGATGCCGGTGGTCCCGCAGTTTCTATCGGTCCTGCCAACTTATTGCATTGAGGATCGGGCCATTTCATAAGCTGGATAAGGTAAAGGCTCCGGCATTGATCCGCGTCTGTACTCAGCAACCTATCCTTCTCTTTTGTGAAAACAAACGTTGATCATCTTCATCATACACGCTTGGCATTTTAATGTTGGGCTGCAAAAAATCCTCTAGGAAATAGCTTGAAAGGGAATGTAGGAAACCACAGCATTATAGGGCAACCAAGCATCATAACTGATCGAGATTGGTTTCCAGGTTGCGTGGTTCCGTCAGCAAGTTTCAAAAAATATCGACCCATCGGTTTTGCAAGCTAGGTAGAAATTATAGATTCCGGCTCACCTCCTCCCATTTTGGTCCCAGCAAAATTCTGCTGGCTCATTTTGAAACAGATATATTATTATATACTCCGATTGCAAATAAATACTTTTTAAAAATTCGATTTTCTTACAAGCTTCGAGAAAGGCTACATGTTGGTGTCGAAAGCAGTTTTGGAAATTGTCCAGTTACAAACCTTACTTGCGGACATATATTTTTCAATGCTCCCGATCCACTTCGTAAGTTACGACCAAGTCACCGTCACCACGGCAACAATCTTTGATTGGTGTATATCATTTACTTGGAACTTTCAGAAGGGAAGTCAACAATACGGAAAAAAAAGATTTTCATCATAATATGATGATTTACACACAATGAGGATTCTCCACAAATTTTTTTTATTTTTGTGGTTTGTCCTTGCTACATAATAATTTATCCTTCGTTCTCCTGAACTTTAATTACCTTTTGAGGTGTTTAACGATAGCTTCCATAGCTATAACCAGGTCACTGGCACCACCGAAACAACTAACAATAAGTACAACCTGCACCCAGCCAAGGTTCCTCGTCTTTTTGGCAAATGCTTTGTTTGAAGGAAGAGCGAAAATTGGAATGACATATAAAGGATAGTTAGCTTTTAATGTATCATTGAAACACCAGATTTAATGCTCAGTTTGCTCAGTTGAGTACAAAATAATTTTGATGGACGTTTTATCGTAAATACATTAAACTAAATATATTCCCTTGATTGATACCCTCGTACTTCTCCACCGCTCGAACCCGCTAATTATGCAGCTTATTATTAAATGTTTCAATCGGCGATTCAACAAATATTGATATTTGCCTAGCTTCGCTCACCATCTCATTATGCGAGCGAATCAACAACCAAGGTTCAAGCGAAAAGCTCCAGTCACTACGGTTCCAGCACAAATCACACAACTCACTGATGCTCTACACTTTATCGCGTGGACTGGCTTGAGGAACTCCATTCTGACAATTACTTATTTCGTTGACTTGGGCATCGAATCGTTTGCAGTTCTCCATACCACACTGTTCCGTGATAAAACAACAACCTGGCATCCAAGTCAATCCTGAAAGTAATCCAGCTGCAAACCAAAGCCGCTGAAACACTTTGCCTCCTCCCAGTTCGCTTTTTGGAGTGGAACCATGTCAGCGTGGTGGCAAACGCCAACAACGCCGCCTCAGCTAGAAGACACACTATCGTCTCTAAAATATGGGCTGCAATTGTGCTCATCTCGCTGGTCATTTCCGCGGCAGAGCTATACTCCAACCTGCTGCAGCACTCGAAAAATAATAAGTTTAACCTGATTGGGACCCTCTTTCATGGAATGGTTCTTCTAATCAACTTCCCGGCCCTCTCACATNCATCTCGCTGGTCATTTCCGCGGCAGAGCTATACTCCAACCTGCTGCAGCACTCGAAAAATAATAAGTTTAACCTGATTGGGACCCTCTTTCATGGAATGGTTCTTCTAATCAACTTCCCGGCCCTCTCACATCTGCTCATTTTTCGAGGAAAAGCTGACCTGCTTTGCCAACTGCTCAATTCCTTGCTCAGTTTCAAACCAATTGGTAAATTAAATTGATGAAGAATATCATGTAAAAGATTGAACTATAAGGTAATAATGTTTTTTTTTCAGGGGTTCCCAAATCAACCAATAATGCCAATGGCACCAGGAACTCGACGTACATTTTCAACTTGACCCTTTGTTTTGTCGCGAGTCTCGGGCTGCTCTTCCTGTTCACAGTGCCCCTAATCACGTTTGCGTTCCCGTGTCTTCAGGAACTCGTCGTACATTTTCAACTTGACCCTTTGTTTTGTCGCGAGTCTCGGGCTGCTCTTCCTGTTCACAGTGCCCCTAATCACGTTTGCGTTCCCGTGTCTACGACCTTTGTACTCGGGGCTGCTGGGTCATAATAATAATTTCTCCGAGTCTTTCCAATTCAGGCTCTTTGTTGGGCTCACTGACTTTGTGTTTGCGATCCCGATTTCCATCACTGGATGCTTAGTCCCAAACATTTGTCTCTTGACTTTGAAATATATCAATGACAACTTGACTCTAATAAGGTACTTCTTAATTTAGAAAAAATAATAATAACAGCTACTAATTCTTTTGATAAATATTTTCATAATTGCTTATATTATATTCCTCCAGAAACGTTGTCAAGGGCGCAGGCTCATCATCATCATCATCATCATCATGCTCGGAAATGAAACAGGAGCAAATTATTGCCTCCCTCTTCCGCCAACTTCAACTCATTGCCATTTACAGCAATCTCTGTTTCCAACACGACGTCTGGCCCATTGTTCAGTTTGACGGGGCCGCACTCCTCATCACGATGAGCTACACACTGCTCACGGTTGGGAAACGGCTCGCCCCCGAATTCATCTTGTTCATGGTGTTAACGACGGGCGGAGTGGTGCTCTTTTGCTGTGTTGCCCTTGACATTGGGAGCCGACCGCTGAGCTTGTCGAGCCAGATACTATTTTCCGTCCGGAGGTGGAATCGGGGGTGTCGACGGGGGTCCCGCAGGTTCTATCGGTCCTGTCAGCCTATTGCTTTGAGGATCGGACCTTTTCACAAGCTGGATAAGGGGAGGGCTCCGTCGTTGATCCGCTTCTGTACTCAGCGAACTCTCCTTCTCGTTGTGAAAACTAACGTGGATTATCATCATCATCATTATACACGCTTGGCATTTTAATTGACAAAAGTCTATATATTTCCGAATTTTGCAATAGATTAAAATCTAAGTGAACGTAGGTAAAAATCGTAGTACTGGCGCAAGTATTATTGATATTGATCCGGATTGGTTTTCAGGTTGCGTCAACAAGTTTCATTAAAAATCGGCTACCCATTTTACAAGCTAGGTAGAAATTATGGTTTCCGGCTCACCTCTTCTCCTCCCATTTTGGTTCCAGCAAAATTCTGCTGGCTCATTGTGAAACAGATAAATTATTGTATATTATTATGTTGCTTATTATGGCATGATCCAACTGTATTTTAAATTTCAGCAAATCAGTAAATAAATACAATTATATAGCTAGCATACTCACCGGTGGCCATCAATACCCACACTAATTACTAAAATTTGAGAGATGTGGTATAATAATCAATTATATTTGAAGACGTTTCGGGTTTTAGGCCAAAATTATTTGAGAAATGTCCTTGGCGGGAGACCTGCGATATTCCTTAATGACTTAGTAATTAAAATAATTGGGCAAAGAAATCGCCGTCTTTTCAAAACTCAAGAATCCGACTCATCCACTTTGAATTATATGGGAATTTGTCTACATGTATGTCATGTTTGGACAGGCTGCTTGGAAAATCAATTGTACTCCGTTTGCAACTAAGAAATATTTTTAAAAAATCGATTTTCTTATACGCTTAGCCGTTTTCTTCTCCCGAAAAAATCGACATGTTGGTGTCAAAAGCAGTTTTGGAAATTTTCCAGTTACAAACCCGGCTTGTGGACATGTTTTCGCTGCTCCCGATCCGCTTCTTAAGTTACGACCAGGTCACCGTCACCACGGCAACAATCCAGCCAACTCGCCAAAGTGGACTGTGGGCCCTGACGCAGCTCCTCTCCCTGTCATTTTCCGCCGCTCAAATCTTTCTCCAACTGACTAAACCGGGGAATAAAAATAACGTAGAGATGGATGCAGAGTTTTAGCATAATTGTAGTGGTTTTGTTTCATGGGATGATAATCCTGTTGAATGTGCCTGCTTTCTCAAATGTCGTCATTTTCCGGAACAAGGCTCCCCTCGTGGCTCAACTACTCAATTGTTTGCTCAACTTCAAGCTGAAGGGTATATTATCCCTAAACGGAACAAACTCATTTACACATTACATTTTTCAATTACTTACTTCATTTATTGCAGGAATCGCCCAAAAGTCCCGAAACAACAATTCGACCCTTCTTTCACTAACTGTGGCGAGTCTGGGCTTTACCACATTTTTCATGATGTTCGCGCTGCCGGCCATTTCCTTTTGCTTTCCGTGCCTCCATAACGCCTTCTATGCCCAATTGTTTGGAGGATCGTTCATGCGAGTCAGTCTACTTTAGAACATTTGTGACCTTGTCTTCCCTCCTTGCCGTGATCCCTCTCGCAATCACGGGGACTTTTGTGTCAAACCTGACTCTCCTGACGTTGCACTCCGTAACTCTCAACTTGAGCCTGCTCCGGTACGGCAATTTTTTTTAAATTGAGAATTAAAAATCTATTTTTTGGATAACAATTTTGATTCCTAAATTTCAGGACCAAAGTCAAACATTCCCCGGCCAACATCCCCCTCAAGGGGCGGCAGGAACAGTTGGCCATGCTCTATCGCCAACTCCAACTCATTGTCATTTTAGCCAATCTCTGTTTCCAACACGACGTCTGGCCTTACATCACGTTCGACGGGTCTGCCACCTTGATAACCATGTTGTACACGCTACTCGTGTATCATGACAAGCTGGCCCTGGAAGTCATTTTCCTTCTGACCACCTGGCTCCTGGTGGTGGCCGCCGTCTGCTGCATCGCACTCGATATGGGAAGTCGACCCCTGACCCTGTCCACTCGGATACTGAAGGGATCCCGAAAGTGGAACCAATGCCGGTGGTCTAAAAGGTTTTACAGGTCATGCCAGCCAACGTCGCTGCGGGTCGGACCCTTTCACAAGCTGGACAAAGGGAGGGCTCCGGCCCTCCTCCGATTTTGTTTCCAACGGACCCTCCTCCTCGTTGTGCGGACTGATGTGAGAGGTGAGGGATTGGCGTTTTAGCTCCGTCCCAAAATTTTGAGAAACAGTGCAAAAATTATATGCGAATTTTGAGTACAGTCTTGTATTTTATTTTGACATAGGTAACTATAGCTATTACTGCATTATTATTATTAAACTTTCTGGGATAGTTTTTTTCATTCAGTTGAACAGAAGGGGGTTGAATAATAAACGAATTAGAAAAAATATGTTTCTTTGCCACTTGATATTTTTCATTATCCTTGAATCTAATGGCTTTTCGAGGTTGCGCAAATTATTATGAGCTGCAAAATTTTTTCCTCAAGTAAGCAGTCTGAAGGCCGTCTTTATAATCAACCAAATATATTTGTTTCAGTATTTTTGTCAGACAAATTTAAACACAAAAAATGGGCACTTGTTTTAATAATTATCCGTTTATTTCTTTTTCCCCCTCCCGCTCCAGTATCCTCCTCCGTATTTGGGACTCGAATATCCACTGCCACTGCCTATATAAGTTCTCGTCACTTCAGGGTAAGATGGAGAATAACGGGGGGGAGGTGGATCGCTTCAAAAAATTTAATAATATATGTAAGTTTTCATTAAATATTAGCATATTAATAACTAAAATAATAAAAATAAAATATTATATAATAGCATCATGGCGAGATATGTATTATCTTACGGTGAATAATATGCCCATCGTCCACCCAGTCCACCACCTCCGCCGCACAGCGCCTGGCAAGCTTGCTGGCGCATCCCTTGCCATACCTGTTGGCCTTATGTAATAACAAGAATTATTTTGCCGATTTATTTAAAATATTATTGAAAAACTTGTAAACACTCAAAGAAATATTTTAGTTGGTATATCATTTACTTGGAACTATCAGAAGGAGGGTAGTCAGCAAGACGGAAAATATTTTCATCATCATGATGATATGACGATTGTAGCCTTTTCTCCACAAATTTATTTTTGTGGTTTGAAAATTTTGCTGAGGAGTTTGAAGATGATGATTCAATAGGGTTCTAATATTTTTTCCCTTGCTACACATAATATATCCTTATTTATCCTTCACTTTAATTGCCTTTGGGGTGTTGAGCAACAAGTTTTTATGGACCATCAACTTGATTGATTGATTTTCCTCAAGTAAAAAAACAGTCTGAAGGTCTTATTACTTAGCATCGATACTTAAAAAACAAAAACTCATCATCGTTATTTAAAAAAATAATATTACAGACCTTGGACACAAGTAATTAATACAAAAAGTATTAAATTTTTTAGACCTAATTGTTATTACAGTTGAAGTGTATATTATGTTCCCTACTGACTAGATTAATTTGTTTACTTCCCTTCCTACTAAGCTTATAATATTTAGGTGGCCGGCATCATATGAGGTCGGTGGCAATGGCAAAGAGAGAAATAGAGTTTTCGTATAATTTTTATGAGCTTAGCGATGATGATGTTAGTAATATGCTCATTCCTCAACTATTTTCATATTTATCCATTTCATTGTTTTTAAATTAAGCTTTTTCACTGTGAAGGAGAATGAGGAGAAAATTGTTATATGTATTTATTTCGAAGTTTTTGGGACAACATTATTAGAAGCATCTTGTATAAGAGCATCTTGTATATTGACCTCCTCCCCACCATCCCGCTCCAGTGCTGCCTATGTACTTTTTACTAACGTCAGGGTAGGATGGAGAATTATGCCTGGGAGGGGGTGATGGTCTGCAAAATGTAAAACGATAATATATGTATTTAAAAAAAAAAAAAATTGCGTGTGTCGAATCAAAAAGTGTTATAGTGAATCCTCAAGAGGGATAATATATGTTATCTTACGGCGAGAAACGTGGCCATCGTCCACTCAGTCCACCACCACCACGTCCGCCGCACAGCACTTGGCAAGCTTCCAGTCGCCGTCCACCCTGTTGTTGACCTAAACAAAAATGACCGCTCTAAAATACTGCTTGGAACACAAAAAGGGGAAATAAGTATACAATATTATTTGTTTAATTGAGATATCAATAATTACTGGGAACAATCAGCAGGGAAGAAGCCAAAAGGATGTGTAATATTATATTTATCATGGTGGTGATGTGGTGTAGTGATATGATGATCTTGTTGTCCTTGCGCTAGATATTGATCTTCTTGAACACGGGCGGATGAATAAATTAGGTTTTTCTTATTATTTTTCTGGCCTATGACATATTTTTTTATCCTTGAGTTTAATTGCTGTTTATGACGTTGTTTATGAACTACATGAAAAATTTAATTATTATTATTACGAGACTTGTCTGAAGGACGATTGGGGCCACTAAAAATATACGTGAAACTACCATAAACTGCCTAGGTTAATTTTGCATATCCATTTTGAGGTGGGAATTAATGTAATGGAAGCAAAACTGCAAACGGCTAGTCATGAAAAAGCGTGTAGGTAATTACATACTGGCTCTGTATTACTGTGGTGGTTGGAGCAGTCACCTTCGTTCTTGAAATGATGTCATATGCTTCATTGGTTCTAACGAAAGTCAAGAAAAAATCTCCAATCGTTACTCATAGAATTAAACAGATCAAGCGCCCTAATTTCGTAAGAACGAAGACTGAGGCTGTAATATTATTAGTGTTGCTAATAGTACCTTCCCTCAATTTTTATCTTATAGTTTATTTGTAAATCGTGTCAGATTTTGTAAGTTGATAATAACTACGTCCCATTGAATTCAAACGAGCTTGCTACAATCCTAACGTCAAAACTATTAACTTCTTGATTAAACATCAAACGAGTCAAAGGTGACCCAATTCTCGCATGCCCCTAACATCTTACAGCATAGAACAATCATTTAAATGCTTGGCAGCATATTTTTTTCTTTTACCAACAACAAAGCAATTCAAAAAGCAATAATAAGCTTAGCATCCGCTATTGGAAAACTTCACCGAAAGCCACTCGTTTAGCAATACCAGCCAACCAACCCAGAGCTAATCCAAGCAAACAATACTATCCAATCCGTGCGTCAACACTAAACGCTATTATACTATCCCACACCATATACAAACCACGTATTAGTACACAGCTTTTCCGACAATCATATTAATTAGTATTTCCCTAGTGCTGGGGAAGCCACATTTAATAGAGCTCTAGCTCATCATAAAAGTTATTCCCGTTCCGTCGTTATTTTTTTTAAACATTTCCAAATCCGGGATTTACCACACTCTTCTACAGTTGAAAGTTGGTAGCTTGAACTGAGAGACATCAATGATTCCTCTGCTCGGAATACGTATCACATCTGCACGCCGACTTATGATCACCACTTTTTGAGATTTTTATTAAACGGGTCAAGGTAAAACTTTTAGATGACAGTTTTGCTATTATATTATTGATTGGTGGAAAATCCGACGTGTTCACCTTTGATAGCAAATAAGCGAGTCGCAAAAACTAATTTTCTGCTGGAAAGATTAGACACGTAGGCTACACTATAATGCTAGTTGCTATCCTGAGCCAACCAGCCTTGTCCTTGTAATAAATTGTTTTTTCTTTGCAATTTGCAAGTAGGTAGGGTAAGGCAATTAATATGGGGAAAAATTTCCTATCACGGACTATACCACTCTTACCTATATTATTTAATTTTACGCCTTACACACCACCGTAGCCGCATTCTTATTCCTTCTATACTTGCTCCAAGTTTAAAAGAAACTACTCCACAATCCTGCACCAGCAGTATACCAATAATCAACAATACTTTGCCAAGATAATATTCAAAAGGTTTCCAAATTTTTCCACAATGTTTATCAACTCCACAGTAACCAATCTACTGTTTGCCCTCTATTACGGCAATATGCACGGCAACTTGACCGAATTAGTAGAAATGGGTGCACCGAACAAGCCAATCCAACCGGAATGGATTAGCCAATTCGACCCACCTCCCTCACCACCGAGACACTCGACCATTTCCAACTTGGCGACAGTTCTGGCCCCTTTCCGCGATTGCTTCGTGCACATCACCAACGCCAACCAGGTGGACCTCCAGCAATCCCTGGACTTCATCCCCATTGTACTTCGAGAGCTGGAGCCCGCCCTACTAGTTAACAGAGGGGAGTACACGGAACACTGGCTTGTAAATGGAAAGGTGCAAAGAAGAAACTATGAAGTGGACTCGGCAGCAATCATTCAAATCCCTAGAGGACACCGCCCTTCCAAGGTCAACCCCTCCCATTACTCGTGTCAACTTTCTCCTCTCCTGCACGGTGAAACGGAGGCAGGGCGCAAGTGGGACAGTGGCGTTATAGGGAAAGGGTTCTGCGCTGCACTCAAGTTCCTGGAATTCATGAGCAAGTCCAAACCTAGAAACTGCGAGGTTCATGTTGTACTTCAGCCCCCGTTCGAATTTCTTCAATCCCACACCTGGTGGAGAATTAATGACGTGTCTAACATGTTTAATTTACCTGACGTTTGGGCCAAACCTGATGGCATTACCTCAACTCCCACTCTGCAGGCAGTTGTAAGCGTTGACATGGGAACTGATGCGGACGGGGTGGAGAAAGTGATTGTTGCGTTATCCAAACGAATATATAATGCCAACCATATCACCCAAGTCAGCACCGCATTTGCATTTCTGCAACTTGAGCTTGAGACCGGCCAACAACGCACTCATCCACTATTAGAAGGACCCATTGTCGCCATTTCAAAATTCAACTTGCTCAAAATCCCTGGCCAGGGCGTTTCTCAGAAAATGGAGCCTGCAATTCGTTATATTAATCTAATGAGCAGCAGCAGCAGTCTATTGTTATTGCACAATGGAGGAGGAGGAGACGAGAATGGTGGGGCCAACCTGATTTTCGAAATGTTAAAATTGGGGTATCCATCCAGTTCCGAGGTGGTGGATTTGCTTGTCGCTGACTCGGATCCAGAGGAGGTGTACTACATTCCGCCGTACCAGGATCTCCTTCAGTATTTCTCAAAATGTCATTCGGTGTCTCCGAAACGGCAGGAATTCTACCGTGGTAGCACCACAAACAGTTTGTTGGTTGGCTTTGGAAATATCATCTTGTCCGCTGTCAAAAATTACAGTTATCCTATATTTGGGGGCTACGTGTCCAACTATTACTGCGTTAGTGGAAAGCTGCAAAGGTCTACTAGTGGCCCGGTTTCGGAGAGCTCAAGGTTCGGCATACATCTGCATGTCGGCTTTGGAACATACTACTATGATCGGGAGCAACCCCCGCTCTCCTTCCCCAGCTCCCTGTTCACGCTCCGGTTTGTGAGTTGCGGTACGTCGAGGACGGAGCCGTTCGCCTTCAAAGAGCTCACGGTTGTGTTTCAACGAGAAATATGGGTAGCCTTACTATTGGCGGCCATAGCTCTGACCGTGACGCTGTCAACTTTAGACGGGCAGACTTCAACAAATGGTGAAACAAGCGGCAGGTCATCAACAAAGAAGCAGAAGCTATTACGCCAATGGGCTGCAAAACTTTGGAAAAACCTGTGGCCAGTTTGGAAGTTTCTCCTGGAACAAGGTGACCCGTTTAGCGAGCGACATCATTTGAGCTCCGGCCCGACGCGGTGGGTGGTCATTGGCTCACTCCTCGCAGGGATTGTGATCAGTAATGGCTACAAAAACGATAACGTTTACAACATGATTGCGCCTCGGAAATCCATTCCGGTGGACTCCATCCTCGACGATTTCACAGACAAGTTTGAAATATTCGTTGAAACGAGCCAACTTTTCTACCAGTTGTTGCTCAACCATCCAACCAACGTGTCCGCAAACTCGCATTTTTTAAATCTACAAACGACCGACCCGAAGTTGGCATATATACACGACACATTTGGAGTGCAGCAATTCGGATATTCTACTATAGCCAAAATGAACTCGTATTTTCCAAGTAACAGAAGTGAGCGAATATTCAAGAAAACAAGATTGCTTTCAGCAAGTCGAGGCCGCGCTGAACAAGTTTACAGGAAATGCTTTAGGCGTAGGAATACCTGCTATCCGAAATGGGACTCTGTATTCCAGGAACGGACTTTCGGAGCAAAGTATTTTACATCCTACTTTGCTGAGGAACAGACTGGACTTAAGCAGGCCCTGTTTGCTTGCAGTAGGAGGACGGCTGTCGTCATTCCGGAAGTGCTAAGCAATGTTTACTACAAGGAGCTGAAGCAGCTGAACCGCAAGTTTGTCCATGTCGCAAGGGAGCCAGTGGCCGGGATTGGGATGAAGCTGGATGTAGCGTATTTGGCGACCATCTCCGTCTTGGGACGGCTGAAAGCGGCAGAGGAAGGAGGACTGTGGAAAAAGTGGAGTGATTGGGGCAAGCCTGAGGGCACCGCAAACGATATGCTGGTGGTCCCCTTGGAGAAGCCAACAATGAGTGGAAATATTGTCGTCATTTTTACTACATTGTTGACGGGGATTGGGATAGGGATTGTAGCGTTCTTATTTGAGACGATGCCATCATATCTTCCTGTTGCGTTGAAGCGTTTCAGGAAGGAAAGTAAAAGATGGATACAAAGAGTTAGATTGAGAGTTAGACAAAGGAAGAAGGTTTTAGGACGTATTTATAAGCCGCAGAATTTAAAACAAAATTGTCATTAGAAATTTAACTTTTAAGATCCTTCCTAAACTTACTTTGTACATATAATTACTTATTCTGCGGATTTCGTTGGATTCGATCATACCAAAGAAATTTTTTACACACGATATTTCGTTCTATCCACCCTTGGGGTTAAGCAATCGGGGCAAAACAACCCCCACTTCATATTTACACAGTAGATAGTCCTTGACGAGAGGAGTCGAATGGTACTACTCCCGTCCCTTAAATATGTCCCCTTGACTCCCCAGGGGTAAAAAACTAAAAAGGCCTGAAACATGTATATTTGCACCGATCTCAACTGTGCTGCCCATCCGGAATGTGTCCGAACTGAGAACAAAACATTGCCACATAATAACAAAAAGTACGACTGTAAAGTTTGCAAGAAGCCGACCGATTTGGCAAAACAAGAACAAAAAGAAGTATCGATTCCTCGCA
Organism: Dicranocentrus wangi; assembly: GCA_036850665.1. Taxonomy (NCBI): domain Eukaryota; kingdom Metazoa; phylum Arthropoda; class Collembola; order Entomobryomorpha; family Entomobryidae; genus Dicranocentrus; species Dicranocentrus wangi. The sequence goes on along the minus strand of JAANSN010003737.1, from coordinate 4,234 downwards.
TCCGGGATCCCCCAGTTTAATATTGCCTACACTCTTTTTGTTATTTGTAACAGTGAAGATTTTGAATATTAATTTTTCTAAAGAAGCCTTTTTATAGATTAGTTGGTGTTACAATATTTTATCTCTGTGTACTAAACCTTTTGTATGAAACCAGGTTGGTTTTTTTGTACCTCCAAAGTCTTATCACATCAATCAATTACTCATGGGAGTAGAAAAACTGTGTGTGTGTGTGTGTTGTATTTGCAAGATTACATTTATCGTTAATTGCTCCTGCAAATGTTAAATTCTACCTGCAATAAACTTAAATTTTAAATAATTGTATGAAGACTTAAAAGTTTTATATATAGTATAATCACATGAAATATTGCACAACCTGCTTACCGTATCTAATGCTAAAATTTAGTTAAATTTGATAATCTTAAATTTGGTAGCATGCAAAATATTTTTGCAGGGTTGTATCTAATCTTCCATAAGAATGTTTGCTTTCGATTTACTCCTAGAACAGTAGTTTCAAGTATATAATTGCAATTTCCGATTGGTGACGCGTAACTGTTCACTGGAACTTCATGGTACAAGCTGAAATTTTTGGCAAAATAGGGTGTCATTAGTCATTGGCAACGTCAAGCCGGGTGGTGCTGTTGTAGCTTCTTATATTTATTATAAAAGATGGACGAAGAATAGTTAACCAGGCTCAAGGTGCGAGCGCACCTAACAATAAAGTACATAAGGATTCGCAAACTGTGGCTTCCTCCGTCAATTCGAATTATCCAATTTTTTACGTTAAATGGGATCGTGACTTTCATTAAGTTTTTCCCTTCACAATTCCATTTTCTGAGCATTCTATTCATATCCCTTGCAGATTCCCGTCAACGACCAATCCCAGCCCCGGATTCCTTCAAAAAGTGGAAATACGTCTCATTTCTACTCGATGAAATATTCATCACCTGCACAATAGGGTGTGGCTTTTGTGTTTTTGTGCTTTTTCAAAAAAAATGAAAACAAAATCTCAAAATTGGCTACTTTAGCTTTCAGAGTGCGAACTTACCACGTGGAGGATTTAAGGCTCATTTACATGGCAAAGTTTCATCAGCGACAAATCATAGCCACGCTTTGTGGTGGATGCCCCCAAAAATAGAAATTTGACCCTTTTCTCATAGCAGAAATATCCATCATCTGCATAATAGGATTGTGGCTCTTGTCAACTTGTCATCATAATCGAGTTTTATACACCCCAAGAAAATGTGGACAGTGTTCAAATCATGGTATCTGTTTTCCTGGATTGAACGGTCTGGAATATTTTGAAGCGGTCAATAATGTATTTGAGCTTGAAGGGAAATGTAAGACATTTTTACGGATTTACAGTGATTTTTAGAGTTCTACTTCTAAAGCAAAAAATAAAAATTTATTGGATAAAGTTTTAAAAATTGTTTCTCAGTTTTCAGTCCTCATTGACGTTTTGGGGATCGCTTACATGGCATTTTTGTCCCTTACTCCGCCCGCCATCGTGATCAATGCAACTGTAAGCATTGAAGCAAAATTGAATCGTTTTAATTATGTCTTAGAATTATTTCTTCCTTCTACTTACAAACGTGGACTGGCAGCCATCTTTACCCCATCCTCATTCGAGTTTTCGTCGGAGCTTTTTAGCCTTTGAGCTTTTTCGATTCCTTGTCATTACTATTTTCTCTGGACTTTGACATCCTCTAACGTTTAAATTGTGCATGGATATCCTTGGCTTGGCTCCAAACGCAGAAAACAGCCAACTTTAAAAGTATTCCACCCTCCAGTTGCTGCTCAGAACGACTTTGTAGCTCGAAGTGCGCTCCGCTTTGCAAATGAATCGCAATTAATGTGGTCGACTAATGGTCACTGCGGCGGTGATTCTTATTCTAGTTTCAGCATCAACTACCTAGGTGGTATGTAGTGCTCGGTCGGAGCCGGCAAAGCACGAAGCCTGCACTGGCTGGGCTCTGACTCAGCTCGGCTCCGAAGAATTTCGACTGCTCTGTCTTGCTCGGCTCTGCTCGGCATGGCTCTGAGCTTTCTTATCTCTAATTGTGAGATAAAAAAGGTCGAGGAAAAGAGCCAGAGCTTACAGGGTAACGTACACATTGAGCAAACCGTTGAACATTGAACATAACGTTGAGCAAATCAAGCACGATACCCCCCACCCTTTTTTAGGGAAGCAACTCATATCAGCAGCCAGCTGTTTACGAGTGTATGTATTTGTGCGCTTGGAGGAAAGATCGGCTCCGACTAGGTTCTGCTTGAGTCAAGACCTCTAAGCTCGGCTCGCTTTTTCTGGCTCTAACTCGGCTCTGCTCGGCTCCGAATGAGCACTAGTGGTATGTGTCACCCAATAGATTTGCAGTGACCCATTTCCGCTTGAGCACGCGGAAATCAGGGGCAATCCGTCCGAAAATGGGGATCCACCCGCAACCCGATGTTCCAATTGATACAACCAAACAATTCTCCCCGTCCAGCCGTCCATTTGGCTTTCGGGGACGTTGAAAGTTTGTAATGTTTCCCCGTGAAGAAATTTAGAAGGCAAAACCAGTTTTGTAAAATTGATTAAGGTGAACATGTTGTTTGAATTTGGCTGAGTAGCAAGAAATAGCACATAAGCACTATGAAATTGAGTTTGGTTTGTTCAACCTTTTTCTAAATAATTGCGTAAACGTTGTACGGTGTTTCATTGCTAAATTGCTGGTATGCGGTGTTTCGTATATGCAGGCTATGAAACGTATGAAACGGTAACGAACTGTTTGTCTGAATCAAAGTTTTGCTAGGCTCAGTTGATCAAAAACAGCACAAGCTTCAAATTTTTAAGAGTCTAGGCATTTAGGTCGCTGCAAAGAATGCCGTGCCAAGCAATGACGTGCGTTTGAATTGGAAACTTGTACTGCGCTAGAATTATTAGCTCGCTGCAAAGGAACGGCGAGCTTATGATGTTGCACTGTCTTTCTGTCCGTCGTCCGTCCTAATTAGGTTGATGAGGGACATTTGGGTTGGCTGGTAGTCAATAGTGTGGGATGTTTCGCATATATGATTGGCGAGTCTCATATGTATGATTGGATACCCTACATGGACGGTTTGGAATCGCTTTAAGGTCACATCGTCGCCCAGTATGTGCAGTTGAAGGTAGGTTTAGAATATTTTCTCCCACGAGTTAGAACACTTTTGATACGTAAAAATACCAAATACTTGGAGTATTCATCGTTCTACTCGGCTCCAATTCTTAGAATACTTTAGTCATGCATTTGGGTGTCTTACGACGTAGTTAGAGGGTGTTTTACAAGTTGGTTTTGGTTTTTCTGCAGAGTGATTGGTAGTGTTTTGCAAAGTGAATAGGGGCGTTCTTCAAATTCATTAAGGCAGTTCTATAGGTTGATTTCTGGGTGTTGGACATGTTGATTGGGGGTTTGTACAGTGTGAGTGGGTGTGTTCTGCAGGTTAATCTAGCGTGTTTTACAGGTTGAATGGTGGTGTTCTGCTGAGTGATTGGGGGTGCTTTACAGGTTAATTTATTTGGCTAGTAGTATGGAGTTTTTGTTTGTTAGGTGGTTGTTTGGTAGCTATGTGATTTTTGATTACTTTGTAATATTTTGGTTGCTATGTGATTTCTTGAGATGGGTTTTGTTTTTTAGTTCGGTTTACTTTAGGTGGGTTTGGATTTGTTTGGTGGATTAGTCAGGGTTCCGTTGGTGGGTGTTTCGTGTTATTAGGGTTGCAGCATGTTTGGTTGATTAAGGCCATAAGTTCGGTTCGTAAGGATTGGGCAACGAGCTAAGTTATTGGGCTTGGAGGAGTTGTTAACACAAATTTGTTGATGGTTAAAATTTCAGTCACGCTTCACGGTGTAGGTGCGCATAATGTTCCAATTGATAAAACCAAACAATTCTCCCCGTCCAGCCGTCCATTTGGCTTTCGAGGGCGTTGTAAGTTTGTAATGTGTCCCCGTGAAGAAATTCAGAAGGTAAAACCAGTTTTTATAATTTGATTAAGGTGAACATGTTGTTTGAAGTTGGCTGAGTAGCAAGAAATAGCACATAAGCACTATGAAATTGAGTTTGGTTTGTTCAACATTTTTCTAAATAATTGCGTAAATGTTCTGCGGTGTTTCATTGCTAAATTGCTGGTATGCGGTGTTTCGTATATGCAGGCTATGAAACGTATGAAACGGTAACGAACGTTTGTCTGAATCAAAGTTTTGCTAGGCTCAGTTGATCAAAAA
>JAANSN010003736.1:0-17405 GCA_036850665.1 Dicranocentrus wangi | reverse complement strand
TGGGCTCCTCCTCTGGGCAGTAGTACTGGATGGCGTAATTCTCGTAGTCAGTGAGAATCCACACTGTTGTGAAGTACGCCGCTGGACAGAAGAGAAGGAGCACCATCCCTCCAACTGCAACAACAACAAGAACAACAAAGTTCCGCTGATATTGTTATTTCCACTTCTCATTTGCATATATTATTTTTAACTTCAAAAATTAGTGGCATAACTTACACATCAGACACCGTATATGTAGAAACATCTCGCCACTTTACGAATTGGTAATAGCATTCGTATATGGCCTCCTCCAGCTCCTCAGCGCGTCGAACAATTACATCCTGAGCCCACCAATTTACTGCAATCTTAAACAAATTGAAGAAAACGAGTCAAAATAATGGTAACTTAAATAAGGGGGGAAAAAATTATGACTGCTCGCAATGTGAATCTTCTTTAGGTTTATTATTTATTCAAAAGTATATTTTTTCTTACAAACTTGTACATGTCCATGTTGGGGAAGGAAGGGACCACAGTCGTGTTACATGTCTGAGCTGTGGCGATACCAAAAAATCCGGTTCCCAGAAGGAGGCAAAATTTGAGGAAATTAATGGATGCCATCATCATCATGATTGCAAGGTGTGAAGAAGAAGCTGCTGTTCAAAAAGTAATTGGCTTGGCGACAACCACGTCGTACAATCAAGTAGGATGGCTTATTAGTATTGGCTATGCGTAAGTAAAAGCAATGAGTATTTATATATATCCTTCAATCAATTAAGCATGAACTATATTACTTCGCTTCGTCTAAATAGGATAATCAATGGATATACTACTTTGTGATATGATAACAATTATAATTTTTAATCACCTATCAAAGGTCGACATTCATATGGTTCAGTTAAAAAAGGTGCGCGTTATTCGTTCTCATTTAATTTAAATACTAAAGTACTTTGTGTATATAAGGGCTCGTTCGTTATTTATTTACAATCTATGTCAAGTGTGGAATATGATCGAAGGTCGAGCATAAACAGGATTTATCCTAAACTTTGTCACATTTCACATTGCAAAACATAATTTAACCATATTTGGTTGGAATTTGATCAGTAAACTTGAAGTTTGACATTCTCCTTGATCAAGTGTAAGCATTTAGTTTGATGAATTAAAGTCATTAGTCATGATGATTGTGGGAAAGTCCAATTGTGCAATGTTGCCTAAACATATATATATATATTATATGTTTGATGGTTTTTTGAACACCAAATTAACAACGTGACATCTGACTCTGACATCCCACAACAACTTTATTGATGAAAACAAAATGATAACAGAAATTCATGATTTCTTGTCACAAGGTGTCACACGCTTCATGTGACTGGAGTACTGGACTTTGTGTCCAGTTGGTCGGCTTAAATGTCAATCCTATTTTTTGATCCAACAGGTTTATATTATTGCTCATGATCAGAACAGGTAATAATAGTAAAACCACATATTTATATTGTCATATATGACGCAGCGCAATGTTGAACTATACTCTGTGGATTTTTTTAGAGAGCAAGTTTCAAGTTTGTTGCGCAAATTTCCATCTCAATCCATAAATACTTAATTGCTGTGAATCAACTCCTCTCTTCCTTCTACACATTCGTTTCACGAGATACACTGTTTATGTTGTTTACTTAATACCAGCTTTTAATGTAATGCTAGTTTTGGGACGGCTAATTTTGACATGTTAAGCAAATGAGTCTCTAAATAACTCTCAAGCCTTTTTTTACATGGAATGGGAGGGCGAGGGCGACTACTCCGGCTGCGGAGTCTTTGTCCACATTTCCCTTCATGTGAAGTCAATAAAAAACCCTATTTGTTCTGCTATTCATGATGGAGGTAAATGATGACCCGACCCGCTGCATAAAACAGTCCAATCCAGGTCTAAACTTTTTTGCTAAGTACGTGATGTGATGATGATGATAATAATATAATGATATGTTTTGGTTTTCCACTGTCTCCTTCACCCATTCATGATATGATGGATAATGTGGAAAGCAGAAGCGAGAATCTACCTACACAAGAAACGCAGATACCATATTAATAAAGATTTGCAGATATGCCCGCTGCAAATGCAAAACACTTCCTAATCCAGTTCAAAACTTGTAATAAATGATAATGTGTTTTAATAAAGTTTTCTGTCTTCTGCTCTATCGTTCGGCTTTTGGTGTAAAGACGGGATTAGGATTTTGAACAAAAGTTCATTTTAGATCATTCATGACATATGCGGGAGGTAACGGGATGACAGGGAAGATATGAATGGAAGGACTGTAGTGGAATCTCCGCTTCGCCATATTGCATCAGGAGAAAGTGCCAGTGGAGAAAGCATGTTCGTCTACATGACGTGTTTGACAATATAGGTATGTATTTGTGTTTGATATCTTGCGGTTTCTCGGGGAGGAGGAGGAAATGTAGGAAGAGACAAGGGTACAAAGGAAAGTTGGAACCAACAAGGGAACACTCTACTAGCAAGATGTTCCCTTGTAACCATAATATATAAAAACATCATACCAGGTGTACACGACATGTACAACTTGATATTCCAAGACTTCAAAACATATTTCAGCTTGTGCGGAACACAAAAATAGTCATGCCAGCTCAATGATCAATGCAATAATGCTGCTATTTTTAGTCAAAATACATGTATGTGGCTCAAATCAGATATTATTGGTGTATCATTAACCAAAAAAATGAATCTGTCATGTGATCTTGTCATTTCATTCTATATGCCGCAACCCGTAGTCAAACTACAGGGTCATATAAGTTCATTTGCAGTTAATCTGAAAGAGCGTGATCAAGACTGCTCCTACATACATTACATGAGGTGAGGATGACATATAGCTGATAACAATAATAAACACAATTGTAAGGCGCTATAAAATAACCCAACCAAAAATTAAACGAAAAACATATTCTTATCATCCAAGTTCCACTACTTCTTGTGATTTATTTTGTCAATTTCTTCATATTCTTCAAGGCACTCAACCTATCAAAATTCTTCCTTTCTGGAATCTCACAATTTGTGTTATTAATCCTGACCGCATTTTGCTTTGGGAATCCGTATCCCTCCACAATAGTTTCTAACAGATCAAGCGTTACCGGGTCAGGATTCGGGTCCCTCGTGAAGATGATCATGCTCTCGGGATGATACGTTTCGTCCTCTGGACAGTAGTACTGCACAGCATAATTCTCATAGTCGGTGAGAACCCACACTCCCGTGAAGTACAGCGCTGTACAGATTTGAACATGATTTGATAAGAAAAAGTGCAGCGTGCAGCAAATAAACTATTGAAAAGCTACGACTAACAAATGAAATACATTTGGAAATGGCATTATTACTACTTACTTCCGACCCGGCCAACGTACCAGAAGGCAAAGTTGAAAACATCTGGACCCATAAATCCTGCATTATTTTTTGGCTCTCCTGTCACACCATCCGTCCAACTACAATTTTCCACTGATATTATATATTTTCATTCCACACAATTAGATTTTTAGCCATTTAGATTTCAAACTAAAATTTACTGTAGCTTACGCTTCAGCGTGCATATACGTGCTAACGTCCATCCACCTTACGTGTTGGTAATAGCATTCGTATTTGGCCTCCTCCAGGTCCTCAGCGCGTCGAACAATAATGTCTTGAATCCACCAGAAACTTCCTTCCTTAAATAAAAATAAATTAATGAAAGACAAAGAGTCAAGGCTAGACAATTTTTTTAAAAGCCCGACTGTTTGAATTGTGAATCATTCTTTGGGTTTTTAAAAATAGTTACCTTACAATTGTTACAAACCGGAGTGGGTCGAGGTCGGGAAAGAAAGGGACCACAGACGTGTTACATTTCTGAGCAGTGGTGACACCAAATCCATTTCCTATAAGGATGCAAAATGTGAGTAAAATATTAAGGGACGTCATCATGATATTTTGCTGGTTGTATGAAGCTGCGGCTGTTCAAAAAATTAATTTGGCAAAAATCACACGTATAGATTCAAAGAGGAAAGCTGAGTATTTGGTTGTGCACAGTATTGCAGGGAGTATTTATACCCCAATTTGCATGGAATAAAACTATGACTTTGTCAAGTATAATCAAATAAATGGATATATAGAAATTGTGTGTTTTATTATCTCAACTTTTCAATTAAAAAAAGTATACATGCGAAATTATGATAACAAGTATGTTAATAACGCCTATCAAGGTCGACAATTGAGGTACAGTAGTCGAACTTCAATGTCGAGTATAAACAGGATTTTTCCTCAACTTTGTCCTTTTCAATTGAACAACATAACTGCATGAAAATATTGTGATAACTTAAACATAGCGTGACATGATCCGGAGGATGTGGCCATGCGGAATGTTGTACCTTGTACCCTCCATCCAATCCATATCCATTACTTTCGACTTCGACAAGTGTCAAGTTAGTTCCAATCTTAAACTAAAGTCAAACCCCCACCTGCCTATGTCAAGTACGTGCCATCATAATAATCTACTAGGATATTTATTATAGTAATTAATAATAGTGCTGCTGGATGAATATCAAGAATATTATATGTACCACCAAACTTGCCGTGTGCATCCCTCAAACCCTTATAATGTCTATATTATAGGTAAATTTACTGCATGCCGCAGGCGACCGACAACCGACGCCAATGACTCCTACCTTTGTTCTGAAATGTCCTTATATATGTGAATAAAATGGATGCCATAGAAAGCTATGTATTTGCCCCGGCACAATGTCGCAAACGTGAAGTCGTCTACAGTGTTGTTGTTTACAGGCAGGGCAGAATGGATATGAAAAGTAGAAGCGAGAAACTACACAAACAAGAAACGCGCAGATACCATATTTATAAAGATTTGCAGATGCCCAGTGAAAAACTTCCCAATCTAGTTCAAAACTGTAATGATATGATAGTGTGTTTTAGTTTTTTGTCTACTGCTTTTCACTTTTGGACAAAAAATTCCCTTTCAGATCATCATGACACATGCGGGAGGGGACGGGCTGGCAGAGAAGATGAATGGAAGGACTGCACTGGAATCTCTGCTTCACCATAGTGCTTGAGGAGAAACAGTTTTAAAAATCTAGCATTTTGGCAGGATGTAACATGTAGCACTTATCAATTCTACATTTACACCTGTAACTAGGAAACCATCCCAGATGAAGTCCTCGTGGAGACAACTCCTTGCATACGTTTTGTAGAGAATTTTTCGCAGGTTCAGAATCCATAAAAGTTTTGCTGCGGAAATAATATTCAATAATTTAAAATTTAGGTTTAAGACTTTCCCATATATACAGTATTACTCTCTCCCAAATATACCCAACAAATCCACCGCTTTTGGATCGTTGATATCTCCGAAACGGTTTCGAATTTTGACACAATAAATAGCAATTTTGATTAACATAAACAGATCAATAATTATGTAGATAATGAAATTTCCATGTATTTGCAATATACACGAAAATTTTCAAACTAAATTTTAAAGTATCGGATATGATTTCCGCAGCAAACTTTTTATAGATTCTGAACCTGCGAAAAATTCTCTACAACATGTATGCAATGAATTGTCTCCACGCCGACTTCATCTGGGATGTTTTCCTCGTAAGAATTATTGAAAGAGTAAGTGAAAGTGGAGAAAGCATGTTCATCCACATCACGTATTTGACAACATATTTGTTTGTGCTTGGCTCCTTGCAGTTTCTCGGAAAGGAGACCAGGAGGAATTGTGGGAGGCAAGAGTCCAAAGGAAAAAGTTGGAACTAACAAGGGAACACTCACACTAAGGGTGTTCCCTTTTAACTATAATATAACAACACCAGGTGTACATACACAACATTTACAACTTGATATTCCAAGACTTCAAAACATATTTTTGCCTTGACATAATATTTCAGCTTTTGGGGTGCACGAAATTAGTCGTGCCAGCTCAATGATCAATGCTCCTATTAGTCAAAATCTAAGTGGCTCAAACCAGGTATTGGTGTATCATTAACCAAATGAATACGTGTCATATGACCTTGTCATTTCATGCTACATGCCGCAACCCGTAGCATAACACTGAATAACACAATAAATTTCACAATTGCAATGCGCTTTAAAACAACACAACCAAAAGTGAAACGAAAAACATTATCGTCAATTCAAAGTTCCACTACTTGTGATTTATTTTGTCAATTTCTTCATATTCTTCAAGGCACTCAACCTATCAAAATTCTTCCTTTCTGGAATTTCACAATTTGTGTTATTAATCCTGACCGCATTTGCCTTTGGGAATCCGTATCCCTCCACAATAGTTTCCAACAGATCAAGCGTTACCGGGTCAGGATTCGGGTCCCTCGTGAAGATGATCATGCTCTCGGGATGAAACATTTCGTCCTCTGGACAGTAGTACTGCACAGCATAATTCTCATAATCGGTGAGCACCCACACTCCCGTAAAGTACAGCGCTGTGATACAGATTTGAACAGTGATTAGAAAAATTTGCAGGAAATAAAACTGAAATACGTGGAAATACTATATGCTAACATTGCTAACAAATCTTACTTACTTTCGAACCAGCCCACGTACCACAAGGCAAAGTTGAAATCATCTGGGCCCATAAATCCTGCATTATTTTTTGGCTCTCCTGTCACACCATCCGTCCAACTACAATTTTCCACTGATATTATATTTGCATTTCCACACAATTAGATTTTTAGCCATTTAGATTTCAAACTAAAATTTACTGTAGCTTACGCTTCAGCGTGCATATACGTGCTAACGTCCATCCACCTTACGTATTGGTAATAGCATTCGTATTTGGCCTCCTCCAGGTCCTCAGCGCGACGAACAATGATGTCTTGAATCCACCAGTAACTTCCATCCTTAAATAAAAATAAATTAATGAAAGACAATAGGGGCAAGGCCAAGGCTAGACAATTTTTTTAAAAGTCCGACTTGTTTGAATTGTGAATCATTCTTTGGGTTTTTAAAAATAGTTGCCTTACAATTGTTACAAACCGGAGTGGGTCGAGGTCGGGAAAGGAAGGGACCACAGACGTGTTACATTTCTGAGCAGTGGCTACCCCAAATCCAGTTCCTAGAAGGAGACAAAATGTGAGTAAAATATTAAGGGACGTCATCGTGATATTTGATATATTACTAGATGTATGAAGCTGCGGCTGTTAAAAAAATTGACTTGACAAAAGCCAGGTATAGACTCAAAGAGTATAGCTGAGTATTTGGTTGTGCACAGTATTGCAGGGAGTATTTATACCCCAATTTTGCAAATAATTAACTACGACTTCTTCAAATGTAGTCAAATCAATGCATATGTGAACATATATAAATTGTGTTATATTATCTCACCTTTTCAATAAAAACTTACACATGCAACGTTATGATAACAAGTATATTTTTAACACCTATCAAGGTCGACAAATGAGGTACAATAGTCAATCGATCGGGTATTCGCATAACTTCAATGTCGAGTATAAACAGGATTTTTCCTCAACTTTGTCCTTTTCAATTTTCATTTCATTTGTGTATATAAATAAATGCTTTTAATAATAATCAGTAATCACTGCAAACTTCAAACTACCAAAGTACAATAAATCAGCAAGCAGGTGTGTCCTCCACTTTTGCCATTATAACCATCATGATAAAAAGTTGGAATTTGATCAGTAAACTTGAAATTTGACACTCTGTTCAACTACTGATTGACAACAACGTGACACCCCCCATGCCTCAACAATTTCAACAACATAACTACATGAAAATATGGTGATAACTTAAACATAACGTGACAAAAAATTATCTATACCTATATATATAAGTGCACCCATCACGGGGGTCATGTGCGTGCCCAGCCTAGTCCAATGATCAATTCTATTTTTTGAAGTCAACATTTTGTAATATTATGTCAATACATCTACATCTACTGCTCATCATGATCAGGAGAGGGTGTGACCATGCGGAATGTTGTACCTTGTACCCTCCATCCAACCCATAATTACTTTCGACAAGTGTCAAGTTAGTATGTTGATCAAATCAAATCCCTACTTCCAACTCAATCAATCTTAAACTAAAGCCAAACCCCCTCCTCCCTATATTATGTCAAGATACATCATCATCATCATCTAATGGCATATTTACTACATTAATTAAAAGTGCTTCTGGATGAATAATATCAAGATTGTCATAATATTATTATGTACCACCAAACTTGCGAGGTGCATTCCTCAAAGCCTTATTATTATGTCTATACTATTCTACATTATCATGTCAAACTTGCGTTTAATTTGTCTGTCAGATATGTGATCACAGCATAGGTAAAATATACACTGCGTGCCACACGCGAGCGACGCCAGTGGAGCCTACCTTTGTTCTGAAATGCTTGTTCTGAATGAAATGGGTGTCATAAAGAGATTTCCTAATGCCCCAGTACAATGTGGCAAACGTGAAGGTAAGGTCTACTGTTTTGTTGTTATGTTTTTTTTGCCAGATGATGATTGTTGGTTTTGGTTTTGAAGATTATCAATTCATTCATCAGGAATGTCGGGTTGCTTGTAATAGATGACAAAGCCAGAGGTCAAAGGTTGGTTGAGGGGGAATTCGTTTGGGGGAAGATGAGTTCCATCCATCCTCTGCCTGGAGTGTCTGGAATACCCCTCTCGGCGACTCAGTCATCAGTGGATAAATAATTCTGAAGGAGGAAGATGGAGAAAATATGGAGAGGTGGATGGGATGGGGATGTGGGAGGGAGGTGGAGCCGTAAAGTCCGTTTGACATGACACGACTGAAACTGAAGTAAGTTGAAAGTTTGAAAGTAATGAAAAATAATAAATTGTTTGCTTGCTCCACGACGGTCAAGGGTGGTCCTTAGATTTAGTGATTAGTTGGAAATTTCATTGTAAAATTTGTAGGTTGTGGTTGCAGTTGGGGTTTTGAAAGTGAGCAAGATGGAATGGCGACTTCATCATGACAATGGGGAAGGTTTGTCGATTCAGCATCACGACCCCGACAAGGAGGTTCAATGAAGAAGGTCAAAGGTTAAATGCAGTCCGGTTGATCAGATGAATTTCAACAAACTTGGTAAATTTTTAAACAGACTAAATCAATTATGAAATAATTTTTTTTATATGACCACAACAGTCAGTAACTGCATGCGATGTACATTAAAACACTTAATATATGTGGCGTTTTTGCTTTATTTTTTATTTTGATACAGTAATTAAAATCCTACACAATTGACATTCCCCCCAATCATCAATCTTCCCAAACATTTAGATAAACTCCTACCAAAAGGCAGAGATATCATTGGTTTGTCCCACCCAACCCAGCACCTTGGGCTAACGCTATGAATTTGGAGTGGAGTTGATGTGGGGAATACGGAATACGGACGATGCATGAGGGAGTAGAAATTGTGGATGATTTACCCCTTTACAGATTTATTTTTTCATTTACTCAACAAAGGTGAGGCAGCCGAGGAATCTCCACTACTGACAGTGATATGAATTGTCCATCTTATCCGTGATATTCGTTCTACTAAGGTCCTGCTTAAATTTAATAACGACCCAAGATTGAAGATAATTATTCTCTTGTCTTCCCTGTAGAAAAAACAGTCCGACCAATTTCAAATATGGTCAAAGCGAGCAAATCCAGCTATGTAATATGATGAAGTCCACTCGTGAAGTAGCAAAACTGGTTGCTGATGTATGTATATGCTATTAGTGACACTGGCGTTCGGTAAAATTGAAATATGGCTTTAGTTTTAAATCTAATATCGATGAAGCTAATAACTAGGAGATAATTATCATTCCGTGAAAATTTTTTATTTTCCACAGACTTATTTTTAAAACCTTGGAATGAACCACTGTTATGTTACTTAACGCGTGTAGTTTGTGATTCCTCACTTCAGTAATTTTTTTTTACGTTAACAACATAATGCTACATTAATTATTATTGTTACAATTTTAATTATTTTTAGTTCTTTCGTGAATGCGTTATAAATTCTGAATTGGTTACATTTGCAAACAAGTAAATATGCGTACCTAGTTCTCCTCCTCAGCAGATCAGGAACTGTTTTGTTTCAATATGTTTCATTATATCTCTGGACATCAAGTAAGTCTAGGTAGGAGGGAGCACTGGCAACAACCGGACAGTGAATGTTTCCATTAGAATCCTCCTTTTCTATCCAATTCCTTTGTTCGTAATTATCTAATTTGTCTTGTATCAAAAAGTTTGGTGGACTCTACAGAGGAATCAAAAGTATAATATATTTTAGTCAGTTTCGTCAAACCAAACTTGTCTCTATGTAAAAAAATTGTTAAAAATACTAAAAAAAAAGATGTATACGAGGAGGGGTGGCGGATGTATATCTTCCTCGTGGAGACTACCGACTTTCTTGTAAACCTGCACCAGCTCAGCAAATACTTTGTAAAGGCGCTGACGATGTCCTTCAAGGAGATCTCGGGATAATTCTGTAGTTTTGGAGCAATATATTTAATAATAAGCATATATTATGGTCAAATAGTGCAATTTTTACAAAATATGCATTTGTATTTGCCATTTAAGTCATACTTTCGTGTAATACCAAAAGTATTTCTACTGTGTGGCTATATAGCGCTATTGAGTCTTGCATTAGCGGATTAATGGGAATTAGAACACATTTTCTCGAGGACTTTGCAGGCTTCTTTGAGTGTAAAGCTTCAATAGTTGTAAAAACTAGACAAATCAAATTATAATTATGCTATGAAACTATTTAGATGATAAAATGCTGGCTTTGTGTTTTTAAAATTAAGTAGAGTAAAAAATATTAGAATTCTAAATTGTTTCTCACTTTCACGCTGTAACTCCAATATCGCATCTAGATAATCCAGCATTTCTAGTGAAAGCTGAAAACTAGATAATACAAAAATGTATTTTATATTTTAGCAAATTTTTGTACTCCAACACAATCAAATATATAATTCGCACTACACGCCCAAGCTAAAATCTTGCAACTTACAACTCATCTTCATTATACCGCTCACATAAAATTAAATCTTCGTAAGAGACCTCTAAATTCCCCGGAACCAGCTTATTCCTATCGTGAAAGCTTAGTTTAAAATTGAGAAGGTCACAATACAATTTGACCAACAGTCCGTAGTCGGGTTTCAGTTGGGCCTGAAATGCAAAACAGCAAAATGCAAATACCTTCTTTTTTTTGCTAAAGTTCCCAAAATGTGCAAATTCTCACCCAAAACTCTCCATGCACTTGAAGAATCATCGAGTACTTTTGTGAGTCCTGCAAGGTCCTGGCGTGACCTTCCCTCAACACTTTATGGAGAACAAAACAAAACTTCCAGCAAGCCACCGCATTCTCTTTGATAGGCAGTCGGAGAGCACTGTTCCAAAAGCTGGAGGCTCCATGCTCTTGGAATGTACCAGTGACGATGGCTGGAATATTGTAAATGAAGACAAGCTATATAATAATATATTTTTCAAAGGAAGAGATAACCATAAAAGCACACGCAAAAAATATTAGGTCTGCCAGGATTCGAACTCGTGTAATACAGAGGTAGGGCTGAGTGTATTGTCATAAAACACAAAAAAATTCAGGATAGCTCAGTCGACGTGAGTGCACAAAATGCATTTAAAAAATTGCGTTATTGGATTCGGATTTTGGATGAAAATACACGCGAACGCGACGGATTGTCCACATGTTTCCAATAAACCCACTTTATTTTCTCTTGACATATTTAGCTTTAAAAAATTCATAAAACCACAAAGTCCAAGTGCACTTACTCATGACATGCTTTTCCTTCACTCCTCCCTCCTTACTCTTGATAGCCTTTGACACGGATTTCCCCTGTTTAACCTACAAATTATGGTAACATTCATAGAAACGAACAATGTATATTAAATTTAATGTCATTTTAAAACAAAACATTTTTGACTGTGAGTGATATGATGATTATTTGATTACATTCATTTTTGATTCAGATACTTACTTCAACGCGATGATCCATGTTAGGTACAGGAACAGTAAAAAAATAATGAAAATAAAAATGCTACTCTCAAATTTTTTATACTAAGTAATTTCTATGTACTATATTTTGAGCTTGTCGCAAATCAATGATACTTTGAATTTAATTAAAAAACAAAATTAAATTTGCATTCTTTGTTAATGTTTCAACATTAGTGGTGACGTGACTGGAAGAAAATATATAATATGCTTATCAAACCCGAACGAATGTCCAAATGCCAAACACTTTTATATTATGGCTGTGTACTATTGTACCGGCTACTCGGTTGACTTTTGAAGAGATGCTATTATACTGATTATATATTAAAATTCGGGGAATTAAAAACTCCAAAACTTAATACTTGGAAAAAATCGCTTGATTTGCTCACTATTGTTTATCTTTACGTGACACAAAGGCGACAAAGATCACCCATTAATGACGAACTTGTTTGATGATGCACAACCTAAGTAACTACGTCTCCTGTTGCCGTGTTCATTCATAATCTCTCTTCTCTGATTTTACTTGCATGCTCTTACGATACGATATTCTCGGCTGGACAAACAGCTACGCGAGTTAAGTTGCGCTCATTCATTACTATCAAGATGAGGGTTAATAAAAATATCATTAAACCTTTACGACGAAAAAAAACCACTCCTCAGGTTATAGCTATATGTCAGTATATGTGGTCAACCCGAACAAAACCTTGTACGCACATGTCATTAAATAAGTTGGTCTCAAAACGTCAAACGCCAAAAGTCTATCTATATTTTTGTCCGTAATTAATACCAGCGTCAAACTTGTCATGAAAACTTCATCCTTGCCCATATAATTGCAAAATCTTGTTTATCTGCCAGTTTTGTGCCACGGGATAATGCAGATTGGCATGATATGTTATGATGTATGATGGCATTCGGACGGAATATGGATTAGGTGATATCATTTTGTGGCTGCACACGAGAACACCATCGGGCTTATCTCCGTTACTGAAAAATCCTGTTTATCTGTTACGGGATAATGCAGATTGGCATTTATGGTTTTACAAAACATGCATATTACGATTACGAAACGAATATGTATTGGAGAACATCATGTTGTGGCTTCATCAGATTTGTCATCACAATGATACATGAATACCGACAACAATAATGATAATAAAGATATCCCTGGAGCTCGAGATGAGGTGAGATTTATAATTGACGTTAATTCCTCCGCCGATTATACTTTGAAATATTTTCAACAATTTTGTTTTTCAGGGGTGCGGGTGCCGGGTGTCAGGATATCAAAATGTTAGTTTAGATTTGCGATGGATTTGCTTTGACATCTTGTGCATCTGCATATAGTGGGAACATTTGCCAATCAAAGATTTTATTAGGATCATCATGGGCAATGATGATATACCTCCATACCAAGGATATATACCTATATCTGCAAATTGATGATTACCTATATATATCAATCGAAATATATATAAAGCAGTGGATTTTTTAAAATTTCCTTGCACTAATTTGCATAACGTCGTCCTTTGGCATTTTCTTATCTCCGTGGTTGCCGTTGTTTTCCTGAAATTTTCAATTTAAAATGTTGCGACTCCTAGCCTTATTGGGTTTTGTGGGAGTGGCACTGACTGCAGTAGTTGCCAGGAAGGAAGGTATTAACTCAAATTTTTAAAGTTACGAATTTGCTACATTCGGAAACACACGATGTTGAAAAAAATCTAAAAGCTTTTATGTTGTCGCAGGTGAAATTGTTCCAAACCTTCATGTCATTGGAACTGCTGACGGGAAGTCATTTTTCGCCACGACTGATGGAGCTAGAGTACGTTAAAAAATAATTCCTTGACTCGTGTTTGCTTTTGG
Source organism: Dicranocentrus wangi (assembly GCA_036850665.1). Lineage (NCBI taxonomy): Eukaryota > Metazoa > Arthropoda > Collembola > Entomobryomorpha > Entomobryidae > Dicranocentrus > Dicranocentrus wangi. The sequence goes on along the minus strand of JAANSN010003736.1, from coordinate 3,555 downwards.
TAATAATATGCGCACCCCTTTTGTATGTATAACTATAATATATTTCTGGTTTTTGTTTAATAGAATTGGGAAACCGCTGGAATATATTGTCAAAGCATAGGCATGGAACTCGGAGCACCCATAACCCCAGGCCAACTCCGCCTTTGGGAGGAGGCTTACAACCCGTCCATATTTTATGGAAGTAAGTAAATGCGACTACCAAAAAATCTCGAAGATTTACGTATTAATTTTCACAGCCATGTATATCATGGGAACACATTTTTTCTTATAGCTTTCTGGACAGCTGGTCGGGATGCAAATACTTTTGAGCAGTTTGTCTGGAACGGGACTCAGGTGAAACCTCCAGGTGACGCAAAGTGGCAAAATAACGCAGGAGTCCAATCTTGTGTCCAATACCTAGCACTCTCTGACGGGCCAGTGTTTCTCATGAATAGCTGCCGTTCGGAATCCGGAGCAATTTGCATGTTGTCAGTCTAAAAAAAGTCAAATATTGAGTATCCAACCAAATTTTTAAAAATATAATTAAAATGCGTCCCTAATGCAAAATCAATAAATCAGAATGATGAGAAACTAGAGTAAACCTGTTCACCTGCAACATTCAAAATATAACTTAAACTATACATATTTAATATTTATTACAAATTAATAATTATTTACTTGGCCAAGCACATTCATCAGGATTTTATTTTTAATACAAAAGACTACAACGTTTAACATTTTGAAAACACTTTGTTACGTCATCACAATTCATAATGATGATCACATTGTCATTCACCACCTGGGCATTATTTATTGCATAAAGTCCCATACGTAAATATATATTTAACCTGCAGATCAATATTTTTTTATCCCTCACGTCAAACTTGTTTACTTGCATCCGTTGCATTGACGAAACTCTCCACAAATCCCTTAATCCTCTATTGGTTTAAGTTTTTGTAAATCGCAGCTAAATCTGTTATCAACTTTATCAACTCATTCTCATACATTCCGACCCAACAAGTCAACTTTGACCTCTTGATGCAGAAAAAATTCATTACGCACGCGCCGTTGATCACAGTTTTAGTAAAAGTGTTATTTTCATGTACAGGCTGTTGAGGTCAGAACAGAAAGGAAAAATGATCCAGTTGACAACTGGATCCACTTGTAGTTCACGAAGATGGGGGGTTACAATGCAATGTGCTAGTTCCCCTTTCATGAAATACGTCATGATGATGAGCTAATGACTCAACGCCACTCTCACAGAGACTTCAAAAAATCCTCAAATGACTTTATGAGTCAAATAATTGTATAGTCGCTATCGTGACGTTCTTCGCTCAGTAGATTATAATTGGGTGTCGTCGCTATGTCGTTTGACATCATTGTTAATTTGTAACTGAATCAATTGAAAATAAGGGAACTGAATTCAGCGAAATCCACTATTGACGCACTTTGCATTTGGCATATAGGTATTCTGTGAGATTAAACAAATTAATTTGGCGTTGATTCATAGTATTCATACATGTGTACTAATTTTGCAAATTGTGGCATCAGCAAACAAACATGTGTGATGTGATGCGATAAAGTAAAATTGTGGGGGCCATAATATAATCCTTTGTTTGGCTAATGTGTTTCGCAAAAAATAATGCAAAAAAGTTGAACTTGAGTATTTTAGTACAACTGACTGACAATTGCAACTTGATTTTATTTTTCTCTCCGGAGATTCACCCCTAAGAAAGATTATCTTTTGCATACGCTTAACCTCTTGACCTTGAACGCTTGGAGCTGAGTAGTGTGAGACATGCATTTTAAAATGTCTTCATCATCAAACCTGTAAACATAATTTGACAGCCACTTCTTACAATTAGACAAAAAAGATGTTTTGACAAGAATATAATACGACACACGAGGTGTCTTACATTTTTATTTTAACAACTTTATTCATTACTTTTTTGCATACCCAAAAATGAATAGGTACACGTCATACTACGTCAGTTTTTTAAAAGTTGATCATCTTTTCATTTTTTATCTACTCCAAAAATCAAATCTTACGCATTATTTTTTTTTGACGTGAGTCAAAAACAGGAATGTTTATCGCGTATCCCATGTTTGGTACTCACAAAATAATTTTTTTTATATGCCCATCACCCATCATACATATGCTTAGTGCCTCTTGAATGAATAGTAGGAATTACGTTTTTGACAGAAATGATAATATGTTTGCATTGATAACACACAGCAGCCTAACAGGTTTTTTTTATTATGTGTAGTAGATGCATGCTCATTCATAATACATGCTCCCTTTTTCCCGTTCACTGGATTACGCAATAATATAGGTATTCATGTGCCTAGTGGCTCGTATAACTAACATAATCGTGTCATACCTCACCTCTTTCATATCAAAAATATATGTTTCATTGCTTTTCGTGTAAGCAGAAAGGGAAGGGGAAGAATTCGAAGAAAATTATGCTGATGCTGAAGCATTTTATGCAGACTGAAGACTGAAGAGTGAAGCGATATTTTTTTATGAAATTATGTAGTGGGTTTGTAAGTAGCTATGTAACACGTGATCGCGTGTGTGCGATCAAGTAAGTATGTAGTATGTATATATTAAAACTGTCTAATAATTCCCAAATTTATTACGATATTGGGAAGCTTAATAATATGTTATATACCTACGTTAGATGAGGTGGTAATAATACAGGTCGCGCAGTCGGCGTCTTGCTAGCATCAATTACGTTTTTTTTATATACTTAAGTGTTTTATGAAAGTTTTTAGCTGAACTCATTAAACGCTTCATCATCATCATCATCATCATCCAGCCCAGAATAAAACTACTTAAAAAGGAAGGGATGGATGAGATGAGTGTCAATGTCAATATAAACTACACACGATTAAATCCCATCAAGAAAATAAGTAGCACAAAAATCTTTATAAAAAAAGAAGTGGTTTTTGTCAGCCTTGAAATTTACATAAAGCCGCAATCTGATGATAGAGGTCAATATTTAGCGTTACATTTTATAGAATAATTCTTAGGGTCCATCGCGTTGTCAACCACATGTCCACCTAGTTTATTTTGGCGTCTGCATAAAAAAAACTAGAATCAGTTTGTAATTATATGGAGCACAGTAATTTAAGCTAACCTAGTGTAAACTAGTTTTTTTTGTCGGCTACTAGTATTTTTTTGTCATATCCTTGACACTACACAACTCAAAAATGAATTAGCTGCATGTTCCTTCCTAATGCGATTAACCTTTGTTCCAAATAGGTAATAAACTAACGTCTGAGAAATGATAAAATAGCGGGACTCGGAGAGAAAAACTTTTTAGCATCACTTTTCACAATAATAATAATACCCAGTTTTAAGTGGATCTTTTATAGCTCCGTGGATCCATCCGTGATGTTCTATGCTCTTTAAACCACGAATTAAAACGGTGTTATGTAAATTCCATTTAATGCGTGGTGCAAATAATAAGGCGTGGCATTAATTTTTTTTTTTAAATCCAACTTGTAAATGGATTTATTATACACTTCTTGTAAGTACAACATTAACCTTGAAGTTCCTATCGCAATGCAAAA
>JAANSN010003735.1:0-17409 GCA_036850665.1 Dicranocentrus wangi | reverse complement strand
CCGTCTTCCTCGGCACAAACATCGCCAAGCTCATCAACGTCGTCGAAGGCACAGGAGTCTGTGGTTCCAAAAGTGGCCACCACCTGGATGTTTTTGTAGAAAGGTGCTCATTTTAATCCAAATTTTTAAATCGAAGCAAAAACTTACTTATTTGACCCTTTGCTTTCAATCATTATATCCGTGACAGTACCATAAACGGAAGTAAGCCTGCTTCCTTATCCTTCTTAATTGCAGCCCGGAGCGCATCCCCCCTCATTTTAAAATTTTGGTCGATATCAACCAGTGTTGTTTTGACCCCACCGAGATTAGCAGACTTTTCCACAGAAAAGTGAGCTTGTGCTGGAAACACGTTCCAAAACAAGTTATTCAAAACTAACGCCTTAGTACACCTTAGATATTAGGATATTTAGAATATCCCTATTCGAGTTTAATTCACCCACCCGAAGTGTACATGACCAGCTTCCCTTTTATGGCGTCCACGTCCCGGTCCGGATTCCGTTCCTTGTATTTCCTCAAAAACTTCTCCCTCGCGGACACCAACGAGACGAGAGTACACTCACTCGCAGATCCCTCAATCACGCCTCCTCCGCTCCCTCCAGACTCCCCATTGAGGAACTTGGGGGGGAGCCCAATCGCCTTGCCCAACCAGTCCATGGTGACCACCTCCAGCTCCTGTGTAGGCCGGGTTGACCTCCCACGAGAAGCCAATGCATCCCAGACTGGCGCTCAGAATGTCGGCGACAATCGCCGGGTAGGAATTCCCTTGAGCGAAAAACCCGTGAAAGTTGGGCGACTGAAAGTGACTCATGCCAGGCATGATGACGCGCTCAAGGTCCTTCATCACTTCGGTCCAGTGCTCGCCCTGTTCGGGGGCGGAAGGAGGGATCAAATCGCGTATATATCCGGGTTCCACGTTGGCTAGCAAAGGTCTGGAAAAGCATTCCAAATATGGGGTACATACATAGTCTAACTAAATTTACAAAGTGATCAAGAAATGTCAAGTTACCGATCTCGAATGTTATCCAAGTAGCCAGACACGTAGTCAATCATGGCCTTCCCGAAATCTGAAAACTCCGCAGAATCGGCCATTTCAGTATTTTGCTGAGAGCTGGAACAACTTTGGCGTGACGTTACTGCTTAAAGTATTTCACAAAACTGAAAGATTGGCTAAACCACACACGATTTTCATTTTTTATATTATTATGCTGTTTGAATATTTACTGATCGCATCNTGAATATTTACTGATCGCATCCAAACCAAGGTCACTTCCATATTCTTCGTGATTCCATTCCCCGAATCATTCATATTATGTAATATAAATTATTATATTATGCAATACTTCTTGTTTCGTAATCTTATCTTGTGATCCATGACCCAGAGTCCATTCATGTCCGTATAATATCATCATCACTCTACATCGTGGTTTACAAGATTACACAGCTCATTTACAGGAATCATAGTCTGCATCTGACTCTAAATATGATTTGATTGGGATGAAAGCGTGAATATATATACAATATAAATATTATACTTATATTATACATCACGTATAAACCATCTCGTATCCATCCATATCTATCATCATTTCGTTGCTTGAAATTTTATAATATTAATTAATCAACGAAATCCCTCCAATCCAACCATGTTACACAAAATTAAAGGTTTTATTTTAGACCAACATAATATTATTTAACTATCCTATTCTTTTTGTCACATTTATTAATATTATGCCCCATTGCTCCGGATTCCGTCTGGCTTGACGGCTGCTCCACAAACCTCAATGACTTCCCATCGCCTCCTCCTAATCCCCTCAATTGCTTTTCGGTCTTGTTCGCTCTGCCAGTCGCAGCCTTCCTCCCCCAGCAGTGGAGTGACAGTAGCACCGCTTCCCAGTATTTCCTTGATACGCCAGACATTCGCCTGATATTGCAGAATAGCCTGGAGCAAGTCCCACCAGGTAAACTCGGGCCAGGTCACGTCCACAAAGTTGAGTACGGACTCTGCCCCCTGCCACAAGAGAAAATCGGAGAGCCGACATTCCCCCGAGGTTCTAATTAAGAGGTCCATGGGAGTCGTGCGATGTAGTCGGAAGCACCCTTCCAGCATGGTTTCGCTGATGTCGTGAACGGAGATGTTCCCTCTGGATAGTTCGACTATCAGGGTTTTCACTCCAGTCGTTATTTCATTTCGTGCTGCATGAATGAAAACAGTTTATACCAAAATTACTTATATAATTTTTATTTCGAATTTTTCCCTTAATTTTTAACTGATTAGATTTCACTTTTACCTGTGTACACAAATGCCATGTTCAATTTCATCCTGGAGTTTCCCCTCGTCAGCACCATGAGCCGGGCCATTTTAGATTTCAGCATTTCCGGAACCCTGTCCCAATCACCGACAACTTCAATGCAAATCCCGACCCGATGCAAGCGCTCCATATTGGCCAAGAACATGTCCACCTTTCCTCCAATCAACTCCATCAGCCAATCCACCTCCTCCTGGGACCTTTTGAAGTTTTCAATGCTGAAGGCATACAGGGTTATTTCGCGTATACCCATCGATAGCATCATCCCCACGACCTCGTCAACCTTGTCGTAGCCTCGTCGATGACCTTCGAGGGTTGAAGGTAGTTTAGCTTTTTTAGCAAAACGACGATTCCTAGATAAAACAACCCGCTAAATATAATATAAATATTTTGGAGTTTAGAATATGTGCCGCGGTTGCTGGCCGTTGGGTTCGAAGGTTAGGTTTACCCATCCAAAATGATTCCAATATGGTTTGGCATCCGGCCTTGGCTTATAATTTTCAGACACAGGCTCTGAAACCAACCCCACTGGAAGTTGAACATGATGAAGAAAAAGTGTAGAGTTTAGGAGGGTATTTTTTTACGAAAAGCCTGGCAAATCCAGGAGGAAAATGTAATGACTTTGTTTCATGGGGTTCTATTTTGTATGTTTTTAATGTGCAATAAGGAAAGTAGACATGAGGAGTAAAGTAATAATAAAAAATGTTAGAATACGGATACGGAACTATATAGACAAGACCTTTCAATTAATTTTATGATCTCCTTTCTTCATATTTTTACTATACATACAAGTAATAAACATAGTTCTACACGTCTGGTAAACCTGACTAGATATGAAAGGCTTTTAATTTGATAAAATCGTTGACGGTTGAGTTTCATGGTTCGTGGGAAATCTGAAGGAATTACAACGTGCAATAAAATTATATCCCTTGCTTGGTCTTTCTTTGTTTGGCAAAACTGCAATTTATTTACAGCGTGGTTTCGGAATTATGCATTTAATTAGGCGGATCATTGTATTCAGTAAGAAATTACGTAGTATTTTTGTGCTTAACCCCAAATTCAAAGAGACTGCATATATTATGCATGACTTTCCGATGTAGTCACCTATTATCAGGATGAAAAAATCAATTTAATTTAGCTTCTTCTAGAAACATATATAGTTTTAATGATTCAATCCTCCTCCGAAATCTCTTTATTCATATTCAACTCTTCTACACAGACACTCAAAATGTGCCAATAAATAATGTGTGGTAGTGAATGGGTGGGAAATGTTACTATTTAACAGGCTCAAAAGACACAGTAATATGGATACAATTAGGAGTCGCTATTATCCTTGCAGCATTTGCTCTCGACATGCATGAAGTGTCTGTTTCCAACATACACGTGCTCAATAAAGGTTCCTTCCAACTTTTGAGTCAGAACAAATCGATATCTAGACTCAGGTGGGGAGTGCACAACGATGCTCTGCAGGGAAAACGAAAAAAAAATTATTTTTTTACACACTCTTAAAGTTCTTTGAAAAAGTTTTCATTTCTTGGTAGACATGTAGTCAAGTGTTGCAGATTTTAAAGATTCCATGAATCTACCTACCTTAGACTTTCCACCGAGTAAGGTCTCCTCAAACTCGACGCCCAGTTCAAAGGGTGGGTTTGTGTAATTCAGGTGTCCTATTGCGAATGAGAGCTCCTTCTTTCCATCAGCCGTCCTATCAAAGCTAAGGTACATGTTTTTCACTCCTATGGCGTTTTCGTGCTTCCATCCTGAAATAAAGATTACTTACATGTTCTAAAAATGCCTAAATCCAACAGGATTTCCAATATTTTTTAAGTTACTCGATCGATCTCACCTGAGCAATCCTGAAATTCATTAAAGGAGCTAACTGAGCTAATGTCGGCAGTGAAATGAGATGGTGTATGTGGCCAGTCGGCGTTCGCAGCTCCCTCATTGGCGTCTAGAATTAGAAAAGTATAAAAATACATTAAAATACATAAAAGTAAGTATACATTTCATCAGTCAGAAATTCTTTTATTGGTTTTTTGAGTTTCTGATGTGAGACATACCTGAGCCCTGGATCAGTGCAAGAGATAAAAGTCCCAAAAGTACGAGCTTCAACATGTTTGAAGATAAAGCAGAAGAGATTTCCTTTTCCAAAATTTGATGCTGCACGGAGCAAGTTATTGGTACAAATGAAAGCCAAGATGGTTGGGTAGTAAGACTTTATAGTCATGGGTCATTTACCCCAAGCAACCCATTGACTTCAGCATTCTACTTTTTTATAGCAAGTTTTCTCCGAAAATCATAATGTACTCTAATGAAAGTAGTTTTAATAGCTCCATTGTGTCTGACCTCATATTGAATGGAAACCTTTGTGTATTGTTATATTATATTGTTTTTGTTGAACGTGTGCCAATTTAGTATTACAAAAGGAGAAATGCATGAAAGTCTGGCCCCATAATAATATGCTATTCCAACCTAGGGCATTGACATTTTGAGTATTACGTTTTACTATCTATTAAAATGCAACGTGAATAATGTGATATTATGATTCTACTAAATTATGGATGTGCATGCTACCAATGCGGCATGAATTGACTTATTTTATGGAGAACAATTGCTATTTAGCGACAGATACTTTAATAAACTCGGGGAAATCTCATGATTTGTAATGAAAGCAGAGAAACTCATGCAAGATCAAAAACCAAATGTAATTGACTAAGGCTCGAGGTCATCATGTGGAGTCCAAACTGCTCGGCGGAACAGTTTCGACTCCCCATGATGACCTTTCGATTGCATGACAACCTTGGTCAAAAATGACATGGAGCTCGTATTAACACGTGCTCCTTCGCCTACTCCTATTCCCCATCCTGTGAAGGAGAACAAATGTTAGACATAATACAATCAGCAGCATTAGTTTAACGAGCAGGAGAATATTGCTACATCCGCCAAGGATTTTGAGGACTATAAGTATATAAGTACTCGAAATTTCCCCTGCCACCAGGGCAGCCACAAATGCCAATGCAACAGAGGACAAGTAGTTGCCGAAGCAAGTATTTGGAACCAGGCAGCCTCGATACCATTCGAAATGAGTAGAAAAGAAGAAGCTGACTAGCTATGATGATTCAAGTCCGAGACGTTTAGACAGAAACTGAAGCAAGCCCTTTTGACAAAGGGAGCCAAGAACTGTATGCATAGCGTCTATTATCGCACTTTCCAGAATACAACACATGTGGAACTGCAGTCACGTCATAGATTTATTAAATAGATTTATTTATACCATGCCTGGTGTAGCTCAGTATGTTTTCTCCATTATTATTATAACTTGAATTTTTCTTACAATAATGCTCAAGACAACAAAAATAAGTCTATAATCCTACAAATGCAAAACTGCTCCATCACCAATGGCGTCGTTTTCTCAATAAAGTTATTATTCCCCCCGAAATCAATTTTTACCGACTGACACGAGCGCATAAACATGCGAAAGTAGCGCTTCCTCATGAGTACCCTGCTTCCCCTCACCATTACCCGAGCAACCACGGAGTGGTGATGCACCTCTCCGGCAATCCCGTACACGACCAGAGTCAACAGCAAGCCTTCCGCGAAGCAGCAAAGGGAAAAGAGTCGAAATGGGGGACTCAGTGTCCACGATAATGGCATCAGGAGAATGTAGACAAACAGGATTTGACTTGTTATCAGCAAAAAGGCCATTTGCACCATGATGACCCTCACAGCGTTGTTATACTGATTGGCAAGAAGCTGGAGGAAGCGATGGAGTCGAAGACTGTGTCTCCACAGCAGACCAATTTCCAACGGGGCCGTCGCTCTACCCAGGATTTCCATTCGCCTAACAAGTTAAAAACAAAAACTTTAACTTATTGTGAGGCTTGAGCAAAGGATGCCTTAATTGCTATTTCACCAGGGTCGCATTATCTGAACCTCACCTTTTGAATACTTTCTGACAAAGAACAAGAGTGACTGGCCCGATAAGGATATCGAAAACAATGCGGTATCCTGCCGCGCAGACCATAGCCCACCAAATATAATTCATTCCAAAAAGGCTGGCCTTGTGGAACCAAGTGAGCTCCTCCTCTGGCTGACCTCCTGCCTCTGCTCTCCCTCTTTGAAGGAGATAGGTTGTCAAGGTAATTAGCGGCTTGAGAACGTTAAAAGGCATGCCTGGCTGAAGTAGGGCTGATGTGCCCATTAGTGCAGGCACTAGTTTGAGTGCGAGGAGCGTGAATTGGTTAAGAAATCGGGCTGCTTGGAGAAGTGCCGAAACTTCATCTTCCAGGCCTATTTAAACAAGAATTATTAGAATTTCTGCTGTTTTACATTTAAAGGCAGCATTTTTTTGGAACCTGTAAATACTTACCCTGGTCATCAAAATGGCTCCTCGCCGCAATCAGCCCATTTAGAAATCCAACAATCTTTCCGGAATGAAATGCCCGCTGATAGTATCCCTGGGCTGTTGTGCTGACAATCAGGACAAGGCTAATGGTTCCACTAACGTCAGCAACGTGATAGTCCTCACTAGACGACTTCCTCCGGTTTATAAACAAACTCAGAGTTGCCAAGAGGACGAGAGCCAAGGTACAACCCAGTCGGGAAAGCATGGCCCGTTGAACCCTTTTCACTTGGAACACTTTCCTTGTGGAACTGTACTCCATGCTTGTTCCAGCTATGAACGGGAACACTTTGGTGTTTGCAGTGGCATATATTTCGACAAATTCTTGGATTGGCGACATGGCGAATAAATGGTCGTGGTGGTGATTTTTGTAACGTCTGCGTCTCTCGTGAGAGTGAAACTCAGTGTGAAATATTCTTGACACAGATAAAGTGAAGAATATTAAATAGCAATAAATTATTATAATAATTGTATATAATTTGCTCATATGAGTTCCTCAACGATATTTAAAATCTGCAACCCAAAGTTGGTTTCTCACATCAAATTGCTTATTATTCAAATTACACGGAGTTACAGTTACAATTAAAGAAATCAGGAAACTACACATATAATATTTACACACTTTCAACTTTTGCAACTCTAATTTATTTCTTTGCCTTTAACCCAGTAAATCATAAATTCAATCTTCACTTTTCCGATAGCTCACTATATAATTATGAAACTTAATTATTGATTATAGATTTCTCAGCATTTCTCCATATTATTAAAATTATACTCTCTCTCACTTAAATATATATACAGCCACGGCCAACCATTGTCAGCAGCGAGTTGATAATGCAGGTTTGCGTTTGGAAGGAAAATAGTAAAACCATTAGTAAAGCGTTTGACACAGGTCCAGTTATCCCTTTCATCTCTTGAGCTCATATGTACTCATAACAGAAGGGGTCCGATTAATGTGATAAGTGTAATTTGTTGTTGAACTCCTAGAAGGTATTAGGACAAAGAACCGATGTGCAATATTTGACGTAGAAAACCCCAAAGCCTTTCTGAGTTATAATGATTACGAACAGACGGAAAACGGAAGGACGTGCATCTGAACCGCGTGTTACTAGTAGGCAGGCTTTGCCTAATATAGCAAAAAAATACTACTAAACTCCTAAATAGAAAGCAATCCCTCTTTTGCAATTTAAATGCCTAATTTGATGCGACCAATGTTGTCACCATATATTCTTATAGCAATAAATGTGTAGTACAATCGCACTCAGGGTTATCAGATGACAAGGTAAGCCAAAACATGGGGCTTATTGATAAGACCATTCATGACAAGTTTTTGTTCTTCAAGTAGATAATAGCGAAACTCTTGAAGTTAAGCATTGATAGCCATCTTGTTTTTGTGTTTCAGAAAAACCATAACTCGACTGTGAAGGAAATTGAAACGAAATATTATTCGCTAATCGTAAGCATGGTTGTCGTTACAAAGCGAAAAGCAAGATATAACCCAGTACAAAAGTAGTGAGATATAAGATGGGAAATGGCAAGCCATGTGACTCCATGCATTAATTACATGATGAATAAGTAAATAATAACCGCAGCCGAGCTGGAAGTTTTCCGAAAATTGATAAAAAATCTGTCGACTGTTGTAAACTATGTAGTCTATTTAGCACTTGCAATCAGTCCTGAAATGAACGAGTACCTTCAAAAGTTTACTAGATTGTCATGCGATAGCATACGATGTTTTTTGAAAGCAGAAACTTGTTTGTTGGCGTCAAAGGAGTAATTAAAAAATCCAGATAGCGAGTAAAGCATTGATCACCATATGCAAATATGGATAGGGAGACCATGTTGGTGTTTTGGTGCCGAATAATGAAGACATATTCTTAATGTGTCATGAAAATTTTTGCAAAGGTAGAGGGACACAGATGCTTGAGAAAGTTGTCATTGGTATTTATTTCAAAATTTCATAATATGTTTGTGGAGTTCAAGGCCACGCGAAATTTGATTACGTAAGTGGAGTGGATATATGTCGCCGATAAGGTTTGCTGAAATAAAAATGTTCTAAATTGATACGAAAATTATATATCCACTATGGTTATTTTCTACAATCCTTTGTTGTCGCCAGTCGCCACTATATAAACACACATGAGTTGGGCATGTCGTATTTGCAGCGTGGATTCAGTTTTAAATGTCAAACCAGAAAATGATACAAGACATTGTAACACGTACATTATTGATTTGTTGTCATCGACCTTCTTTCTTGATAGTTTCTTACCTCCCTATGAAATTTACCATGAGAACAAGGTGGCACCTTAATCCAAATTCTAAATAAAATGATGGCCTTTTAAACATGCAGTCGAGGAAGTTTTATGTTCAGTTTCTATACATAGGTTATAGGTAATCATAATATATGTATCTACATAGTATCATGATAGGCTACTTTAGGTTTTTAGACATTTATAATTAAAGTCTGAGCAGATAGGGATTTGACAATTTCTTCCCTCAAAAGCTATATTAAATCAACCACCGTTATTACAAGTTTTTTATCCTTTGTGAAACGAAACTGAAAACTTTAAGACATATGTAATATATTCGTGTTTCTCACTTATTATTACAAATGATCGATGGCCATGCAAACAAAGTTCAAGCCTTCAAAATTATATGCACCAATAAAATAATACTGACTGGCTCAATATCCGTCATAGCCATCGAATCCACAAACAACAATCAACTCACCAAAGTATTGCAGAAATACTGCTACTAATATTCGCAATTGCATCTTGTTTAATGCATCAACAACTGTTTGCCAAGGTTTTGCTCCGAAACTTATGGCTACAACCGGACCGATTACATAAAGATTAGTGGGAGAACGATTGCCTGGGCGGAGACTCAAGTAAACTTTTACGGATAAGTGATAAGCTACTGGGAAACGGACATGCAGGAGGGAAATATTGCTATTCATATGTTCACGCTAAAGGTTTCCCATTTTGTAGTCGCTATGTCACAAAGCATATATTTATGGTGTATTTTAGTTCAATCTACAATGTACGGCTCTATTGGCAACCCTGAGTCTTGCTGCAATAAATTCCGGGAAAGTTATTGGTTTTAATGATTCATTCCGACTATTAAGTGTTTGGGTATTCGAGAGGATGCAGTGCAAGTTTAATGGTCACCGAAAACGGATTCGTAGTCGGATTTTTTGCAGATTAGCAAAAGTTCTAGATTGTTTCACTACTGCAGAGATCAAGCATTCTCCATTATTAAAGCTTTAAACTTTTTATTAAAATATTCCCAACTGGCGACTCCCAATAATCCTGACAGTAGCAACATTTTCACAGAAATATCATGCATCCTGGCTACCTCGATTTTTTGCTAATTTCCGCAAAATTACAATTAATTGTCATCACATTCTATTCAAAGGCCGGGTTAGAAATTGGCGCTGAGTTGCTCAGTATGGTTGACAAGAAGGAGGAAGGTCGTAGTCGGGCTGATATCCCAACAATTATAGATCTCAATAGCCTCCTAGTTAGTTTTCCACGCTGCCTACTTCACATTACCAACTACCAAGGCGTCAACCTGCTCTCACCAGTTCAGCCCATCATGCTCCGCAGATTGGAACTATTTCTCGGGGTAAAAGTCCCACATTCCCCCTCCGAGACCGGAGTAATTGCATCGGTCGAGCTGAAATCTAACCTTTCACTGCACCTCCACCACAACCTCCAAGACTGTCCACTCTCAAGGTTATTGTATGCATCCGGCTCGGGAAATTCTACACCTCTACCTAATTTAGAATTTTGCAGTAGACCAATGTTTGTGGAATATGTGACAGCTGCAAAACCCTGGAACTGTCTGCTCAACATTGGCCTTTACCCGGAGGTGGGTTCCAACGACAAAATCTGGGATCCGGAAGTATCCGGATGTTTAGAATATTGGAACCGTGTCGGAAGACCGGAAGTATTTATTAGACCGGAGTAATTGCATCGGTCGAGCTGAAATCTAACCTTTCACTGCACCTCCACCACAACCTCCAAGACTGTCCACTCTCAAGGTTATTGTATGCATCTGGCTCGGGAAATTCTGCACCTCTACCTAATTTAGAATTTTGCAGTAGACCAATGTTTGTGGAATATGTGACAGCAGCAAAACCCTGGAACTGCCTGCTCAACATTGGCCTTTACCCGGAGGTGGGTTCCAACGACAAAATCTGGGATCCGGAAGTATCCGGATGTTTAGAATATTGGAACCGTGTCGGAAGACCGGAAGTATTTATACGACCACCATCATCTGTTCAATCCAACCTTGCTCTGCCAAGTTTAGTACTCAGCCCGATCAACATTCTCGTCCAACATGAGAGTCAGCCAGGCTCCATTCCGCTTTTGAGATGCTGGGCGCTCCACAGGGTTTTCGACGAGAACGCGGCATTCCTCTCCCGAGACGGTTATGTACTCCTCAAAACGTCGACCCCCGTCGTCAGCAGGAATCCTTTGTTCGAGCGACTTGGAACGCTGACAATTGTCACCAAAATTGAGGCATGCATCTCGTGTCATTCAGAAATCGTGGATTTTGGTGCAGTTTCAGCTCAATTTACTGAAATTGATTTGGATGACGTTGAACGCTTTCTCGAACCCCCGCACTTAGCCTGGGCCCATGTCCGGTTTGACATTGACAGGATCCCACTTTCGAAATTCGACTTGGTGGTACGGGCCGCTTGTGGGACCCCCTCCCTACCCATGTTGCAAGGGCTGGCTAGACAAAGTACCGAAATAGTGGACAACGGTGAAGGGTACACAAATTCCCTTCTGCCAGTGTACGCCTCGTTGTTGACCTCCCTTTTGGGGAATTCCACCGCTGAATGGACTCAAAACGCAATGTCGATTGTCCCGACTCACTTGTGTAAAAACGGAGGGCTGCTGGACCCATCCGACGTTTTGGCCTTGTCGGAGCTCCAAATCGGGCGTCCCGTATTTGCCTGGCATGCGGCCATGTTCCCCACCAACCAGCCCTTATGGTACGAGCAGTTCCCCGTAAATGTTCCCGATCCCTCGAAATCCCTGGGCTTTGTGAGCTGCGGGCTGAGCTCGAACGAAGGACTCGCTTTTCGGGATTTGATCAGTATTTTCGAGTGGTATGTATGGTTGCTTATATTTGTGACCATGATGGTCGCCTTTCCACTCCTCCTCTTTGGCTTTGAAGGGGTAACGGTAGTGATGATGGCGTGGAAGCAGCCCAGGAGTAATAACCACCGGTTCTCTTGGAGGTTGTTTCTCCAACCGGTGGTGCTACTCTTGGAACAGGGTGGAGCTCTAACGAGATCCCAGAGCAGGTCGAACCCAATTCGGCTACTAATGGGCACATTTTTAATTGGCGGACTGGTGTTGAGTGCGGCCTACAAGAATGACAACGTGTACAATGTGATTGCCCCCCGGAAGCTGATTCCCGTTGAAAAGTATGACCAACTGATTTCGGGGGGATTTGAGATTTATACTAGACTCGTAATTGACCCCATGATTTTCAATGGGGTCCTCAAGTTTGACAGCTTTCGAATGACCTCCCCTCACGTGGTGGACCTCTTGCAGAGTCGTAATGTGACGCTGGCAAGTGTTTCAGAGAACGGAGACGAGGTCAACATCAACCTGCCAGCAATCGACCCACTTTTATCAGAAATGATGCACAGATTTGGCTTTATTTCTCTTTTTGAAACCAACGACACATTTAATTTCAGGCCGCTCCACACTACCAAATTGAACTGGAAAGTGGTTTCCGGGTTGGCAAAGGTTTGGAACGGTGTAAAGCACGAGCTGGATGAGTCTGTCCACCGCCTAGAGGAATGGCAAGAGGAGCTGCTTTTTGGCGAGTTGGAGGTCTGCAACCGGACAGCATTGGTATGTCCAATGCGGACCTGTGCAAATTTGACGAGACGGCTGAAGCTGGCTGGGCGAGTGGCCGCATTTTTGGGAAAGGAGATTGTATTCCAGAAGGCAGACATGTTTGGGCTGAGGGGATGGATGCCGAAGCAGGTTTTGAGGGGTTTTGGTGGACTGAGCGCATCCGGCATTTGGTGGAGGTGGGTGGGGCTGGTCACCAGGTTGGAGTTGGGGCTGGTTTCAAACCTAGCTGAGGTGGTGGTGGAGCGGCCGAACATGAGTGGCAACATTTTGGTCGTGTTTTGTGTTCTCGGGATCGGAAGTATTTTGGGGGGACTCTCCTTCATTGTGGAGTATTGGAAGGGACGGATTGTGGGAAATAAATGGGCGGTTCTTGATCAAATGATTAGACAACATCAGAGACAAAGGGGCGGCTGCTTTGAATTTGTGGAAACACGACAGGGTTTCAAGGATATTTCCAAAAACGTGAAATTGTTGGCTTAATCTGGCTCCAGGCCCAACTTCCCGGAGTTTGGAAGTGTCAAGAAAATGGCGAGTTTCATAGCTAACCTTATATCATAAATTAGTGTAGATGGAGGCATGATGTATAATTACTCCCGGAAATTTATTCTAGCCTTAATCTAGTATTCATTACATAAGTTATTAAATGGTTGATGCTATATTTCTCATTTTTAAGCGTTTCCTTTCTAATCGAGCATATATTGAATAAAAATTGCTACAACTTTCTCCATTGTAACAAAAAACATAAGTATATGATATTTCCAAAAACGTGAAATTGTTGGCTTAATCTGGCTCCAGGCCCAACTTCCCGGAGTTTGGAAGTGTCAAGAAAATTGCGAGTTTCATAGCTAACCTTATATCATAAATTAGTGTAGATGGAGGTATGATGTGTAGTTACTCCCGGAATTTTATTCTAGCCTTAATCTAGTATTCATTACATAAGTTATTAAATGGTCGATGCTATATTTCTTCATTTTTAAGCATTTCCTTTCTAATCGAGCATATATTGAATAAAAATTGCTACAACTTTCTCCATTGTAACAAAAAAACATGATACAAAATACATGCACACAAAAAAGTTTATTTATTCACATTGTTGTTGTCTCCTATCCTTCAAAAGGAAATACAAAAGTTGTCCATGTAAGTGTTCTGTTCTAACTGGAGCACTCATGTTTTTCGTGGTCTGCAATCGACAACGACAGAGTGCGACAACGACCGACGACGGGTGCAGAATTCTAGTATGAAGCACAGCCCTCCCAGCAACTTTCCCATCCCCAACACACAAAACAAGACAAGAATGTTCCCACTCATGGTGGGTCTCTCCAGCAGCACCACATCCCCACCGTCACTACTCTCTTCCTCCCCAACCCCCTCCAACTCCTTTAGCCTCTTCACCCACTACTCCCAAATCCCTGAGCAACTCAACCCACACAATCCCCTCACAAGATACTCGGGCATCCACCCTTTGAGCACAAATGTGATCCCCTTTTGATCCAAAACCCTCTTCCCAAAAAAGACTTCCTTGTGCCCGAGACGCCTCAACTCTCTCCTAAGTTTTCCACACATTTCCAACGGCAAAACGAGGGCGGTTCGGTTACAGCTTTGCAACAGACCAAACAGACTCGAATCCTGCCATTCTAAAAACTCCTTCAAATGCTTTCTCACGTCGTTTTCGAGGGGGAGCTCCCTCCCCCTCGGAATCCTTTGAACTATATGCCAATCCAATTTGGAGTTATTCAACAATTGATCCCACCTGCTCTTGGGGATCTCATCCCTACCCCGGAGGAGTCTTAGGGCCAGTTCAGATCTCAAATGAAACTTTCTGTTAATCAGTGCGGCATACCCTTCCCCAGAGACGTTGTGAGTCTGTGTGTATTCCACAATGTGCTTATTATTTTGCGTCAATTGGAAATCCTCAGAGTGGAAGCCTTCCCGGAAGCTGTAAATTTGAAGAGAAAGTTGAACCCTGGAAAACACGTCAAAGCTTCCAGCTACCAGTTGCTCAAATCTTTCAATCGGGATCAGTTTCCGAGGGGCGATCATGTTGTACACGTTGTCATTCTTGTAGGCATTGCTGAGCACGGTCCCGGTGAGTAGAAACGTTCCCAGTAAAATTCGCACGGGTTGGAGACTCCGCTGAGAGACCGAGGGAGACGCTCCTTGCTCCAACAGGATGAGAACCGGTTGGAGGAAAATCCTCCATGAAAATGAAAACTCTGTTCGATCCTCATTTCCCCACTTTTCCAGTTGAAACAACAGAATTGGAAACAATACCATTTCTGTGATAAATATTGCAAACCACGCGTACCAATCAAAGATTCGAATCAAGTCCCGGAACATTTGTCATTCTTGTAGGCATTGCTGAGCACGGTCCCGGTGAGTAGAAACGTTCCCAGTAAAATTCGCACGGGTTGGAGACTCCGCTGAGAGACCGAGGGAGACTACGCTCCTTGCTCCAACTGGATGAGAACCGGTTGGAGGAAAATCCTCCATGAAAATGAAAACTCTGTTCGATCCTCATTTCCCAACTTTTCCAGTTGAAACAACAGAATTGGAAACAATACCATTTCTGTGATAAATATTGCAAACCACGCGTACCAATCAAAGATTCGAATCAAGTCCCGGAACACAAACTCCTGGCGGAGGGCTGTCCCGCACGCGACAAATCCCAGGGATTTGGACACATCTGGGATGTACACGGGGAACGAGTCGGGTCGTACCTTTCTCTTTGAGAGTAGAGCTTCAATGTGCAATCCAAAATCTACTTCGTTATAATAATTCGGATAATTCATCTCATATTTTTCCGCTTCAGAAGGGAGCTCCTCCACCACTTGGCCGTTTCTACACAGCATCCAAACGTGTCCCACGGGATAGCGGAGCGTGTAATTTTTCAGTAGGGAGCTGAACACGGAGATATAAGCAGGTAAAAGTGGGTTCGCTTCTCGCTCTTCCAACATTAACGCCGAATCCTCACGAGAAAATTCCATCCAACTGCTTATCTTTGGAGGGCCACCACACGCTCCATTGAAGAAGAGACTGTGATTCTGAATTTCAAACGTGGATATTTTAAGTGAAATATGAATCATGCCATGGAGAAACCTCCTTATCCGAGCTAGGGATATACTTTGTGACGAACACACACACAAACACACAGACACACAGAGGGTATTCTTTTATAATGTTTGATTATTTGTTGTGAGTCAGAAGAAGGTTGGAGGAGTTTCAGGAAATTGGGTTGTTCAAGAATTTTTGGCGAATGGCTGGCAAGTATGTAGTAGTGGACTAACTTCCTCGGGATTGTGCTTGACTGGGCCAGATGAACTGGAACTAAAGTCAACGACGACCGCCAATGTTTTGAAAGTTGCAATTGACTGGAACTGATTGCTTTGGTTGTTGACCACAGTGCCCATGACGAGGTACATCCCTCGGGAAAGCTGGGGGCCGTTGTTACTATGGAAATCATGGAGGGCCCAATGGTTTATGATGTTGATTGAGCTATTTTGATGAGTATCGTCATGAATCAATATTGTAACGATCGAACTGGAGCCACGACGGTTATTATTGCGGCTAGGTAAAATGAGTTCTCGTTGGCTGCCATGCACCAACGACTCAAAACTGCTCCCAGTAGCACTCGGATACTGAAATATCTGGGGAATTCCCACATCTTGCCAATATCCCTCGACCGTTTGGCGAGGATTTGGAGCTGACTGGAGATAAGGTCCAACGTTAACAAGGCAGTTCCAGGGTTTCGTTTGAAGCGCAAATGGATGGAATTTCAATCTCGTGCAAAGCTCAAAACGACCCTGGGAGTGATAGTTGCTAGGGGAGACGTATAGCAACTTTGAAAGAGGGCAGAACTGCTCACTCAGATTCAAGGATACATTAAATTGATTGGAGACACTTGTCATGAGGATTCTTTCAAAGGAGGAAAACTTATTGCTTTTGTATCGAACCACTCTTTCTGTTTCTGTGAGAGCCAAGGCTGGGACCAACTTTCGAAAAAGGATTGGGCCGCTTGGAGGCTCAATGTCGATCCCTTGATGATTGTTGATGAGGACTAAACATTGGGGAGCAAAACTGGCCAGAATCGGGTTGAGATTTGCAATTGTAATGGAAGTGGATGAAAGTTGACTTTGTTTAAGGAGGGAGGCTAGGTCCCCTTTGACACTTCGGAATGAGCTAATATTTACAAGTTTCTCCAGTGGTCCTGTGTAAATTGTGGATAACAGGTGTCTTGTGGTGAGGCAATCTCCGGATGAGATCAAGATGGAACAATAGTAAAAGACCACTAGTTGCGGAAATCCGAAATTCATGGCCATGATACATGACATGAAATGGCAGGAGTGAATTAGCAAACAAATATTTTGCAAGGTAAACTGGGTACAAATAAGCTGTGCTGAAGAAGAATATTATATTTGTTTATTATTAGGTAAGTGCGTAATTGTTACTCCGAAGTGTTTTGTGTACCTAATTTGTTGTTATCATAATATCCTTTAATCAAACCAACATATAATTTGAGTCAAGTTGAAAGTGTTTTTGTGAGCTCTTAGATTTGCTAAATTGCATGGGGGCTGGGAAAAATGAAACTTGGTGGTTTATTTTCTTGTATCAGGGTCAATAATAAAAATGGTTTGATTAATAATGGTGAATGCCTTTAGTAGTTCAGGTAACCTTGAGGTCATTCAGGCGAAGGACACATGCAAAAGCTTTATATTTAGCCCTGGTGGCACCTCCTGGGTGAGATGATTGTCTTGCTGTTGAGCGTGCTTCATGAGAAAAGTTTAGTGGTCATTTGGTGTTTTGTTTGACACTATAGATAATA
>JAANSN010003734.1:0-17412 GCA_036850665.1 Dicranocentrus wangi | reverse complement strand
AGTAAATAACAATAATAACATATTTTTAATGCATTTAATCGATTAATTTTTTGTTATGTATTATTATTACGTATCAAGCCTAGAGCCAAGACTCTTATCAGAAACGTGTGCTCCTGTTCGACAAAAAATAATGAGAGGCAGGGCATGGATACAAGTAACGTGCGATTATAACTTTTGCCATTCTTACTTAATATCTGACATTTCAATGCAGCTATTGCACGGTGGTTGTGCTCCACTTACTACGTATTTGTATATAAATCTTGATATAACGAAAATTTTTATGCTTACAGTTATATACCATAGCAGAGAGTAAATATTTGGGATTGAAATTAATGTTCCGACTTGAAACGAGCTTGGAGTCCGAATGCAAAAAAAAATCAATGCAAGTGGCGTTGACGAGTAGGGTCCCATGAAAAAGCAGTAGAAAAACCAATGAAATACTGACCTGTAGTATAATAAATCGGATAATTCGAATCTTTATTAAAGTGTCTCAGACACTTTACATGTTTCAGAAACTGGATATATATACTGGAGTCAGAGACAACAGGGTTATTATTTACAATAAGAGTCTGTGCATGAATAAAAACCTCATTTCACCGCATTCGTACCTAAAATTAAAATCGCACATTATGAATGCGAAACAACGGGTGCTCATTCTTTTTTAACTTGTTACATACCTACATCGAACTAAAATGTGGAAGGGACAGCAAGACTTGTCTCCAAAACGAAATTGTAATGGATTATCGCTTTCGCGGATGCACTTGGAAAGAACCCTATACATGAAATTAGTCCACAGATGTAGAACCCATAAATTTAGAATTCGGACTTTGCCGAACATTTCAAGTTTCAAATCGTTAAACCACCTCACAAGCAAGACAATCTCTTTATGCTCCTTTGATAATATATCGCTGATAACATAACTTTCACGTGTGAATAAATGTGTTTTCACTTTCACGATTCGATCTGTAACCTTGCAGCAGCACTCTGTCGTAGGCTGCTAATATTACTACCATCTTCAGTAGTCTGTGTCGTTCCTTGCTGTCCCCTGTTTGAATCAGGGATTGCATCCGTAACAGGATTTGCTATAGATCCAGACTTTGGAACAGTTGCTGGCGTTCCCATTTCATGCTTCACAGGTTCCTCACTCAGACTCGGTAACTGTAACATCTGAAGAGACTGTTGTGACTGGCTAGGTCGTGTCCTGCTACTTTGATGCAGGGTTGGAATAGCGTTAACATCCACTGATGTCGATGGTGTTACCATTCTACCTCGCGATGAATGATTAAGGGCAATTTGTTCAGAAAACTTGGGTGGACTAGGATACAACGCTTTGTTATTACAGCATTCTGTATATGATGGTGGCAAATCATCGAAATATCCTAGATTTGGTACACCCTGGAGTGAAGAAACACCATGATTTATTTATTGCTTCACATGTTTACAATTATGCAAAACATTTTATTTGTTTCAACCTGCTGTGCGCTAATGACTTGTTCAGGTCGTCTGTCACGGTCACGACGCATTCCGTGAGTCCTTGTCCTTCCTGCCGCCGGATTTGTGGACGAATTGTTACTTCCCACATGGGCCGAATCAACTCCAACACTGAACGGGCAAAACAGAATTTCCAATGGTAGTGGACACCTTCCTCTCTCCATTCTAAAATCTCTTCGAAATTCTTTCTTTGTGCAAAAGACCAGGAAAATGCAGAATGGGACAAAAACGCAAAATAGGACCAGGAGCAATATTGTAATTAGAACTCGGTCACGAGTATATTCCCCTGAAATCAGTACATACATCAGCATCATTTGTAATCCTGTATAGATAATTTGAAAGCAATATATATGATCTCTATTAATTACGTCCACGTACGACAATAGTAGCTCACACACTTGGAGTCAACGTCACTACCACTATCCCCTTTCTCACATACGCCACTGAGTTCGTCAGGATTGCAACGAAGACCACAGTTAGGATGTCCGTTGCATAGTATGGAGCGCTCATCGTCATCCCTGTGTGGAATGCATCGAACCAATTCTGGTTTCCGTGGTCGGAATTTATCCCCCAACTCACTCTCAAGCCCGTTTACACCCTCTCTTTTGTTATTATGACTCTCAGTACTTTCACACGCACTGCTTCTCGTGCCGCAACAAAAATGATTAACTTTGGAGCAGTGATGGCAATCCGAGGCTTCTGCAAGGAAACAAATCAAACAAAGTTCTACCAGCTTTATCTTTTTAGCACCTGGAATAAACTAAGGGGTGAAATGAAAGAGTTACCGTAATAGATGGACGCCACCAAGGAAGCCGAAACGTTTGATGACCAGTCTCCCAAACCTGTAATGTTAACATATTCATCGTCGTCTGTCAAATGGGATACAGACTGGTAGCCATTAAGAGAGTTATCCACGTCTGAACAGAGAAAGAGCACACTTTTTTCCTGGAAAACGAATAAACTTGTCAAATGCATTTCACCACTCGATATAAAATCAATGAGTTAATAGTGTACGTGTAATTACTCCTTCGATATGCAACTTTGGGGACGAATGCCTATTTCCAGTTTTTCTGCAGCTCATTTTCTCGACAACAACGCTAATATAGTATTTCAGATGGGAGTCCTTGTCTGCCTCGAACCTGAACAAGGTTCTATTTGAGCGCACTTGAAAAGCAACAAATGGTCTCCTCGTGCTCAAAGTTTGACTAATAATCTCCAAGTGAGCTGCTGAAGCTGCCGATGTAAGCGGCTCCTCAGCCTCTGAAAACTTGTCATTTTGGTCACTCTTCTTAAAATGAACAGGTATCACATAAAAATATTCAGTTCGTCGACGATTCACTAAATGCTCTTTTCCACTACTTACAATACTGTTGTGGTTGAAACCCTCCACGTCGTCATTGATTGGAAAAGTACGCGCACTATGACTTCTCATCAATTTAAGCACAGTTTCAAAATAACTTTCTTCCCTGTTCCCCAGCCTTTCGGGAGACATGTCTTTTTCACTCGCCATTTGTGAGGTAGCAGTAGTGGCCACGAACAACAACGCTATGATCAGTACTACCGTGCGAAACATTTTGGAAGAGGGTAACGTTGTCCGTTCGGAATTTTGGATGAATAATCCTTCTTCTACTTGTTGATCCCAGCGTTTCGTTGTCAATCAATACGGTAGAAAGGCAAAGTCTCGTCGTAATCGTAAAAGATTAATAGCAAATCCATAAAAGGTCTTTTATAACCTCATCTAGTAATAACAACACGCTATTGATTCGCAAACCGGAGGATGTAAAAAGTAAAAAGAAATGGCAGACACAAAATGCTGTTTAGTCATATAATAAATTCACAGCAATATTTTTTATGGATTTTGGGGGAGTATCAATGACCACATTCAGGATCTCGAAATATTATATAATATGATTTTGCATTCTCTATAATATAATATAGTTCACGCGTAAACATTAGTAAACATCCAATATCAAATGTCAATAACGGTTTTGTGGTGTTGTATAAACCTGCTGGAAGCGAAATGTATAGCACACTGTTACTACTAAACTGTTACACTCACTAAAAGCGAAATAGTGTTGACATTTCGGTGTGATACCACTGTGGAATGAGAACGAAAGTTTTAATCTTTTGTTGGCTGGATTGGTTAAGTTCACAAGTCACAATGTGTGTGTGTAATAGTGAGACATGCAATGTCGATTGGGATGAGTAATTATGTGGCAAGTTGTCACTAGTTGGACGTAATTCCAAAAAGTATTATGAATGCCACTCACCCACGCAATGAACCAATTGAGAAGAGTCCTTGCTTCGTGAGAAACTTCCACTTTTTTCAGCAAACCAAGAAAGCTAACTTATTAGTAAGAAAAAGTATGCACAAGAAAAAATCTACAGATTAATTAGAAGGAATCCGCATCTCTGTATGCGGAAGCGAGAGTAAAAGTGAGAGAGAGAGATCTGAGATCTTGCTTTGGACAACTTGTGGGGTTTCCAAAGGTTCCATGGACGTTCATATCGTAGTGAAAGTGATGATCACTGAATATCGGTCACCCTATTTCCTGCAAAACATGACTGTTAGAGAACCAACGCAATATATATCGTTGAGTTTGACTTCGATCCATCATTCATATTGATTTCGCACCACATGGACCAAGGATAAGATTGCTAAAGACCAGTTGATACTTTGGTGTATTCAAAAGCGGCGTATATTATCCTCGTTGTATGACGAAGAAGTTCCCTGTTTGCCTCCTTTATCACTAGTCGTTTATGGAAGAGGTAGCTTTTTATCACCTCGCATCCATCGTTTATTACACTTTCATTGTTTATTTTGCCAAAAAGATAAAAGCGGATATGCAGTTTTGCCCATAAAAGTAAGTGCCTTCACGGATGTATAGGCACATACAGTAAGATGAGGATTTCGAGGATAAGCACCATCTGGTATTATCAGTGGTATCTGGGCTGAGCTGAGCTTATATTAGTATTATTATATTCGTATGAAATCCCGGCTTCCTAGAAAGTATGTATTCCAACTCTGACGTGAATACAGACTGCATGGCAAATTACACTGGCTAATTGTACAAAGCTTTAAAAAACTTTACACCGCTCCTACTTTCATTTCATACGCTGCAGGTATCAAGTGGGTTTCTAGTTTTTTGCGGTTTTCCAACGTTAGCAATTTAGCATGTATTAGAAGCCAGCATGAGGTTAACTCGGGAGTAAACTAACATTAAAATAACATTCCAAATTATCGCTGATGTGCCCGATCACTGATGACTGATCTTATGCTAGAGCATTTTTATCGTTCAAGCTGCTATTTATGGAAATCGAAATATTACATGACTTGAATTTGTGGTGGTTAATGAGCTAATAATTAGGTAATTTTGTGGCTAGGGTAGTTGTTGCTTTCACTGATAATGGCTACATGGAAAAACAACCAGCTAGCTAGATACTAGACTACTAGCTCAAAATATATTTTTACTGCAATTCTAGACATTATTGTACAGCAGATGAAAAAAGAATATACGCGCGTTGTTTCTTACTTTTCTTCTTATTCATGTGCGTCTATACATACCATGATCATGGCGCTGGGTGGGTGTCATATTGCAAAGCAAAACTTAATGACGTGACAGGAGTAAAACACAAAGAAATCTTTTACACTAACTAATTGTAAGACTCTTGTCCAGGGCGGACTTTTACTTCGTCTGGAAGGTCATCATATGATGGAGGTTGATCCTGAAATTACAGACATTCTGTCTCGCTTGATATTGCCTTCAAAAACCTCCATAAATTATAAAAGAGTTTTATGGCTACTTACAAGGTGCACTGGAACAGTAGATATGACATGATGTGGATGACCACAGTGCTCAACATTATTATTTCGATCGTATTGTCTATACGTACACGGCTCTCCATTCATCATTCTTCCGGCAGCAGCATACTTTCGATGATACATCATGATAACAACAAACGCGATCGGAATCAAGAGAAACAACAATCCGGTCGTGATCATCATCAGCATATATTCAAAATTATTCCAGGCGCAGATATCATCTAGAAATGGTGGTAGTTGAAGTTGGAAGGATTCAGAAATTTTATTGAATTATTATAATGATTATTGGTAGTAAGTAACGCGAACAAAAAATTCGTACCACAAATGTTGTCCGGATATTTATAACTTTTTTGACAGCTCTTCCCATTGACATCGCAGCCGCAGTTGGAAAACCCGTTGCAGAATTGATCCAATGGTAGACACTGATTATCACTTAGGCCATTGGTCTTGCATGGGCAAACATTTGTTTGAGGAGGACATGCATCTTCAGGCGTACCTAAATTTCATAAGGTTTCACAGTATTTTTAATCATATACAAGTGCACAGCAAAAATAGAATATATTTTAATGAAAGTCGTAAATCGTACTTTTGGGGTAATACACACTGGCAATAATGGTAGCGTTGGACGAGGTCCAGACACCCTTAAGCCGTATGCAAATTGTATCATTTTCAATTTCAAACTTGGCAGATGTCGCATTACTGCTGCCCCAAACTACTGGACCAGAAGATGCTGATGCCGACGTGGTTGAATTCTTTGGTTTAAAAATTCCAGTTATAGAATCATTACCATTACATAATAAGAATTTAATAATATAGTATTAATATCATATCATACATTATGATTAGCTTACTGTAGATACTTCAATGGTGTCGCTACCCTGAATATAAGCATTATGTACCCTAACACTAATACCATACTCGCTCGACCCATTACGATCTTCAAATGATATCAAATGACATTTATTCAAGCCTGCTGGGTTACCCGCTTCATAGTCAAATACGTCTGTTTCTACTGGGAAGTAGAAAACTACTTGCGTAATTATTTTAGACAATTTAATCCCCGGTTCAAAATATGACTCTATCGGGGCATCCTGTGGTAGATCTGTATATTACATCGAAATCGAAAGTTGTGCGTAATTAAATGTCAACTAGAAATAATTTTTTTCACAAACACAGTTTATTTTTATATCATTTACCCAATTGATTTGCAGTGGTCCCTGTAATAGCGGCACTGCAGGCGGCAGTTAATAGAGCAACAAGCAAACTGATTGAACCCATTTTCAATTTTAACTTTCCAGTGGCACAGCCTTCTATCTAACAGTTAGCCTTGTTAAACTCTCTAAAAGCAAACACCTGCCAAGGTTTTTGTCCACAAAGTGTGAACTGTGTGAAGGGCGTACATTGTGGGAAATTGAACAGTTGAGTTTTTTAATATGCAGATATAATTCACCGTTTCGCAAGGCGTATATAACAATATCTGTCTGTTTGGTAATTTGTTTATCTATTTTCATGAAACTATAATTGCAAGGCAAGGGGATAGTTATCTTATCTTTTAAATCCGTTCCAGGCATATAGCTCTTGAGTTTTCCTTAACTGGCTGCATGCAGCATGATTTGTGCGAACACACGCTTGTCCGTACAAAATGTTTTTACGATCGTAATCATAAGTGAAAATCGTGACGATCTTTTGATGGTATAATACACTGGAAAATGCAAATATCGGAACCAATGGTTTGGCGTGTTAAAATAAAATAAAGCAAAACTTTTTATTTTTGTTCAATTAGTAAACCATCATTTTACTTATTTCATTTACATTTAGGTCCTTTAAATATTTCTATACTCTGCGTCGTGTCTTGTATATGCCGTAGTATTAGTTGACCGTATATATTATAGTATGCGCATTACCATTGTTCAAGACTTATTATAAAAAATACATATAGGTGAGAACACACATGAATATTATTTCTAATTTCATTATTCATATACTCTACATTTTTCGATAAATGATTGGTAAGATAGCTGCTACGGTAAATAAAAACCCGATAGACATAAAGCCCTTCGTGGGAGTCGAACCGGAACTCTCGTCCCCAGGGTCAGTGCCCTCCTCTACGGGAGGCTTTGGTTGGCAGATGGTAGATGATGGAGGTAGTGTCGATGAAAAGCTTTGTCCTTCACACTGTGGACCTATTTCGTCACTTCTGCATCCTAAACCACAATTAGGGTTACCATTGCACGATAGCATTGCCCCAATACAGCGTTCAGTTGGTGTTGGCAGCGAAGTTCGAGTGGAATTTTGGTGAATTAATTTAGAGCTTCCGGCAATTTGTGTGTTTATATGCTCCTCAGAATCTTTGTCAGGACAAGAACACCTGTAAAAGTTTGCAGGACACGTGCCATCTGCTGCAGTATCTGTATAAATTGTTCATTTATTTAAACCATTACAATTTAAACCGAAATTACGTGTAGTCAATCGAATCGTTGGAAATACATAAGATACCTTACCTAGATATAATGTTGCTACAATGTTTGCATTTGATAGAGCCCACCCTCCCTCAGGTATCAGCACAATTTGATTTGCTAATATGGATTTTACCTCTTGCGATTGGGATTCTGCTTCAGTTACATTCACCTTCCAAATCACTTCTTCAAATCGAAAAGTAACGGGATGACTCTAAAAGAGAATCAAACATAATATTCAATTGATTTTAATCTTGGCCTTGCCCGACCGAATGCTACACTCATGTGGAAAGTGTAATAGAATCTTACGTAGACAATTTTTAGTCGATCGTTCGCATCGCAAAGCTCCATATTCAATAACTCCAAACCAACTTTAAAAGGTTGCTGACCCGGTGGAGTACTGGCCGGCGGATGAATATTTATCACAATTACTTTATGTGATGAATCTACCGTAATCCTTGCGTCGGGGGTTCCAATTTCAAGAGCATATACATCTAAAAACATCAAAGTTTCAGAATTTTATTATGACCCTCAACTGCAAACACCCGATAAAAATGGTTTTTTAAATTATTTATTTGACATAATGATTACGCTTTATTTACCAGTTTTAGCGGAGCCAGTATGAGTTTGTAATGCTACACAAGTAGCCAAAAATAACAGGCAATTTAAAACAATTGCTGAAACCCACGACGGTTTTCTGCCAGGTGCCATTTTCCTCCAAATTCCGGCCAAATATTTTTGCGACTAATAGGGAGTACTACTGCTGGTGGGCTTCTTTAACACACCCAAACTCTACATTTTTTCAGATATGCGGACATAACTTGAAAGAAACGAGGCACCTATTTCCCTTTCCACTGATTTGATTAATGTTTGACATGTTAATCTAAATTCGTGTCTGAATACACGCTTAAGTATTTCAGCCACAACGAAAGAGTATGATTTAAGTACATGAAATATTGCGAAATCACGAAACTTATACTTTCTGCGTTGCCCTCAACACACAACAACTACGTCATGCGTCAGGTTTAAAGTTGAACTGTAAATGGAGCAAATTGGTGTTTTGTGCTGAAGATGAGGTTGAAAGATGACAACTCGTATGCTTTTTAGAAAACAGTGTCTTACTTCATAGTTCAGTCAGTTCATGTTTCGCTCATGATGAACCCGACAAGAAATGCCTACCATAGGGTTGCACTTTACTTAACACTACAACAATCTTGCCTCATTCATGAGTATATATCATGATTGCTGTTGAAAACATTAACTTCAAGGAAAATATTATGTGTGTGTTCATTTTCTGCACTCATGCCAAACCAGACACGCCAATACCCACAAATTTTATGAGTTTAGCTTAAATGACAGAGTGTCTGCCTGTAAAAAAAAAACCCCTGCAAAAAGAGTTAGAAAGGAATGAAAATAGGTGTGTATGGTAGCATGCATTTGACACCATATTACATACCTATATTATCACCACCATCAACCTCGACTGTGGCTTCTCCCTGTCGCAAGTCATCACAAAAAATCCCATTGTCTAATCGCAAGTTAAAATCATGGTCCATACAGACAACAGTGAAACATGCTATTCTCATAAAACTAAAATAAATGTCAGGAATGTCTCATGTCTCATCCAGCCAAATCCATGTTGATACATTATTCATATTACGTGTTAAGCTGACGTGCTAGATATAATTAGCAAAATTGAAATGATTGTGGTCACTTTCATGTTGGTATTATTAGCAAGGATAATTTACGTTCAAACTTTCTGTTCCATTTAGTTTAGTAATAAGCCATTTCTCATTTTCAACAGACGAGAATACTAAAGCAGAGAACCCCGAAACCCGACAACTAGTTTATGTCATGATGACGCTTGAGCAAATAACGTTAATGAATGAGGAAATCTTTTGCCATGTATCATCACGTGTTAATAATTATCACCAATTTGTCACCTCCGGATTTTCATACTGATAAGATATGCAAACTGCAATGAATATACAACACAAGACACCATCGACAATGTAAATTCGGTAAAAATGGAAAACACATCATCATCAATCATTAATTTGCGCATATTTTCAAGAGTCAAAAATTATCCAATATACACTCTTGATATGGTAATGGTACGCTAATTACACGGATATGAATACCAAGCCAAAATTCACCGGATAAATTTCTCAGATATAGTCCTTAACGTAACATTTTGCACGCAAATGAATGATGTATTATTGATCTTTCGACTTTCGGACAATGTAACTGATTTAATCTTGAACTTCTAAATTATTCCACAGGGTAAAGTATACAATACATACGTAAAAACTCACAATTTTCGTAAACTCCAGAGATCATATATTATGCATCATGTCATTCATGCATCACAACAAGACCGTCTTTATCAATTGTGTCTTCGTCATTTGTAAACATGTTAAAACGAGTTTTTGAACTATTTTAAGTTTGCTTCTTCAGAAAAAAAATATTGCGATCAACGCAACAGCAAATGAGTAAAAAGTACAAATAGAAGCAGTATATTTTGTACGTCTCGTTACGTTACTTTGTCTGTTATCCTACTTACTTCTACTAGTTCTACTTATCAACATCAAAATCACTGCTTTCATTCCGATCGCTACTGCTAATCACAATATTTCCACTTTTTGACTCTTCATTTTGTTCCACATCCGCGTAGCTTGGTAGGGATTCCACATTTTCATGTTTACACGAACAATCAAACCCTGAATTATCAATTCCATAACTAGTATTTTCAGTCTCATTTTCGTTAAGATTTCCCTCCACTTGGTCTACCCCCTTCTCCATCGCGATAGCTTTGCAAAAACATGGTGGAGGTACTTTTATGTCGTAAACGTCATCGTACGTTGGAGGTAGATCCTAGAATAAAAAATCAGGCAATGCAATGTAGATTCGCCCCATTCTCTGCAAGTCCTAGAACAAAATCTTTATTAATTATTTTACATCGGCAGGTGACTCCCGGGTAAACTCTCTTCCCTGTGCTAATCGAATAAGGCGAGCCCTTTCCAGGGCCACATTCCGCCGATGAAAAAGTGCAAACACTACTGCTGTCGGGGTAATAATGAAAAGTATAGCAATGGCCAAACTGGTGAGAACATAATTCCATGAAAGGCAAACACCTGTATTCAATACAAAAGGAATGAGTGGGAAGCGTCAATCTGATGTAAAAATACGCGATTTGATTTAAGTTATAATATATTACTTCGACATTCGCAATATATATTCTCGTGACAAACTTCATTATGCTCATCCATATTATCACGCATTCCGCAGTTGGGTCGATTGTTGCATCTCAATGCCCATGGAATGCACCGAGACTGAGACGCGCCTCGGAGACTGTTATACTTTGAAGTTTTGCTGGTTTGCTTGCTTTTACTGGAATCGCCATTTTCGTCAGAACAACACCTATCACCACATGTGGATGCATGACAATCGAACGAGTCGTCCCCACATTGTCCTCCGTTGGGAATATCTAAAAACAAGATGGGAAATGGAGAAATGACTGGGACAATAAAGCACAAGCATCTTGCACAAGCACTTTGTTGTTCGACTCTGGATACCTTTGTATATATTCACCACAATTGCGGCTACATTTTCCCATCCCTTGTCATTCTCAGAGCTGAATCTGGGGATGATTGTAACCTCATTAAGGTTATCCTTATATTCCAATACTGTAACATATCTATGCCCTGTATGTCTCGTTTCAGGTGTTTCTTTTGTATTATACAATTTACTGCTTTTGCAAGTCCATTCATTTGTTCCGCTTGGCTGCAAAATAATTTAGTTAATACAAGTTGCAGAAACACGTAGTGTATTACATAATAGCATTCATGCAAAGTGTTTTTTCGATGTTGTACACGTCACTTACGTCAGTTATCGTAATAGAATCCGTCTCATCAAATACACAACTTTTAAGATGGATCGCAATCCTATGATTGGAGGGTGAATTAGATGATTTAGTAAATCTGTACGCGTAACTTCCGTTAATGTGCTTATGCATCTCGGGATATTTGTTCCAATCCAGTTGAATTTCAATCAAGGGCAACCCAATTCCAGGATCTACACGACATATTTTTACATCATTTATTTGCATTTGGAGGAAATTAAGTAAGTATCAAAATGAAGATGGTTAAGTATCAGTTGTCAACCGACCTTCTGGAGTAGTACTTTCTTCGTCAGGTGTGGTACTTTCTTCGTCAGGTGTGGTACTTTCCTCGTCAGGTGTGGTACTTTCTACCGGAGGAGTATTCACATCTTCAGTAGTATTCCCTTCCTCCGTAGTAATCATCACGTTGGACTTCGTGTCTTTCTCTTGAAGCCATCCATATTCAGCTATTCTGTCCGAGTCCTCAGTCCATGTTGCAATCACATTCTGGAAATGTCCCGTTCCCAGGAGTACACCCACAATAATGAATATCTTTGCCGCACTAGCAAACTTACAGGAAGGAGCCATGAGTATCCAAACTGTTCTTCCGCTTTCCTATTAAATCACAGATCTACTTCCTTCACTATATTTTAGACACACGTCAGGAGTCGTTTTTTCAGATTTCAACCCTTTCTAGTCCATTGAATAATCATTACTTGCAGTTTTGCCATTGGAAAACTATATGAGAATTTTGCAAGTGGCAAGTCTAATGAGACGGATAGTTAGTTATAAGTGGGCTCTTAAGCCACAAGTATCAAAC
Source organism: Dicranocentrus wangi (assembly GCA_036850665.1). Taxonomy (NCBI): domain Eukaryota; kingdom Metazoa; phylum Arthropoda; class Collembola; order Entomobryomorpha; family Entomobryidae; genus Dicranocentrus; species Dicranocentrus wangi. The sequence goes on along the minus strand of JAANSN010003734.1, from coordinate 4,942 downwards.
TCGAACTACAAATAATTTGAACTTGGCAAATTGATTGATTAACTTTTACAAGACTATTCTCGGGGTCGGGCTAATATACCACTGTCCAGAGTGTCCAGTAGTATGATGTTATGTACTACATACCTATGCAAACAGAGATAATGTGTTAAAAATTGATATGATCCATCATAAAACCATTAATCGTCAAGTAGTACATGCACCACTTCATCTACACTGTTGTGTTTTTTTGCGTTCTAATCATCTTGATATAATATCTCCAATCTTGTAAAAGCGTGTAATTTGTTAACGTATACAAAACATCATCATCAGTATCACAATCACATGCCACACACATCACATGCACATGTGGTGGGGTGTGTGTGTTTCCACCTCGAGAACAAAAATAACCATCATCGGATCATCAATAATGGGTTTCACTTTAAAGAGGCGTTACTTACTTACTACAATACTCGAGTCAGCCACAATTCTATTCTTGTTACGTAAAAACCCTTATTGGGCTCGCTGAGTCGGAAAGCGTTTAGAATTGATAGCGAAGAAATTTCAAGGTTTGAAAGTATTAAGTACACAAAATCCTCGCGTAAAATCCTTGTGTATTTTCCGGCTATTGTTGATAATCCGGTAGATGATATGACACCCGGTTGTAAATATGGAAGGTCACTGTTACCGGCTCAATGTTAGGGTTCAACACGCAACACACAGATTACCTATACCAGTAGTACCGTATTCACATACGAACTGTAGTGACCAATGTTTAACCGAATCAGTATTAACGTATATTATAGGTATTCATGATTTTGGATTACAAAAGTCCAAGGCAGTTCAACTTTCCGCATGTCTATGAATGTGTGGATTTCGCTATCATCATCAAATAACAGATTCTTAATTTGATTACTACGGTTGTGTCTACGGTCTCAAAAAATACTTGTTAGCAATACCGAACATAATATATGCATGCATGTTTTTTTGTTTATAGACAAGAGTATGATTAACTATTTATTGAAGTACTAAAACTATTAGTTTTATAATCATAGTTGAAGCACATGGTTGTCCGTATGATAAATTTTTTATAAATATACGTGATGACATTTTGATATTTATCGCAAATTTTATAACACTTCAATTTTTTTTATTTGCAAAGAAATGATTATGCATGGTATTGATGAGGTGGTATGATAGTGCCAACTGCCAATGACACTGTTCAGATAGCGTCACCAGTTAGATATATTTTCAGAATAGAAGAGAAGTTTCAATTAATTAGTTGACACATATTTATTAAGTGTTGCCGGCACTAAAAGTTTAACTACAGCAAATCAGACTTATCCTTTAGTTTAGATTTTTTGGAGTTCATTATAGTTAGTGGTATTATACAAAAAGAAAAATTGTAAAAACAATACTAAACTTAAGATTAATATAGGAAGGAACCAATAATATATCCTGGATCAAACACCCAGTCCAGAAAGCTTGACCTGAATATTCAGCAAGTTGTTGTTATTGTTATATCTCCTTGCATTCTTAGAAATTAGATGCAATAACTTATTGGAATACTTGAAAAGTATAACTTGCGAATTTTGAACCAGTACAAGGTACTGAACTGATTTCGAAGTACAAGCAATCAATTGTACATTCATACTACGAGTATGTAACAGGAATCGCTAAAATCTGCAATTAGTTTAACAGAAAATGAAATCGTGCAATATTATTAAAAATCGGGTTGAAATGGATCTAAAAACTTAGCGTAACAAAACAACTAGCGTGTCAACCTTGGCTTTCACAGGAAACTGCTCAAATGAAAATTATAAAATGTTACTAATACATAATATATTTGTGTCCAAGTAAATTCAACGAAAATATGAATGCGGCTAAACACAAACATCAGCTATAATTATATAGGCATGCACTGCACACTATTTAAGAACCTCCCCCATCTGAGATCCGTTCATACGCTGATTCACCCATTTCCACCCTATCCAGACCAACCTTGGCGGAGTGAGAATCAACTCGTAACTTTAGTCCCGGAGTTTTATTCATAACCCAAAGGATCAAATATGTTACAACTAAGGACCACACTAGTCCAGCGCATCCTCCAGCTAATTGATACAAAACTTGCATATAGTGTCCATCCAGCCACCCCCCTTTGATCTCTGTAATACCATCCAAATTCGCCATCCGCTTCTCCGCAAACACACCAGTGAGGATTGTTCCTGACAATAACACAATATGACATTTAACCCTCTTTAACATTTTCTATAAAGCATTCAAGTGTTGAATACAAAAAAGGTTTGGTTAGGAATACACATTAATTTGTGGTTTTATGCTATGTACGTCTTATTGATTTACCTACTAAGCCACCAATTCCATGGACCGCACCAACATCAAGTGCGTCATCAATCCCAATAACATCCTTTAGTTGTATGGCCGAGTGGCAAGCAAGGGATCCAACGACACCGAATATGACGGCTGTCCATGGCGCTATAAAGCCAGACCCAGGCGTGACGCTGACGCATCCGGCTACTGCACCAAAACAAAAGTCTCAGTGCTGAGAATTTTCCTTCCTTGTGGTAATCCCGGAATGCCCAAGTAATTCCCCCGATGGATGCAGATAAATTGGTAACGAAAATTACCATTGCTGACCTTGCATTGGCTCCATGTACTGACCCACCATTAAATCTGAATATACATGAAATGGTTAATTATAAAACTCATATTTAGGTGAAATAAATACATTTTTTTCGAGTCATTTTACCCAAACCAGCCGAACCAAATGAGCGAAGTGCCTAACACAACTTGGACCATGTTGTGCGGTTTGTAATCCTTCATGCCACCTTCACGTTCGCCCAAAATCGAGGCATATGCAATAGCTGCAGCACCTGCTGCAATGTGAATAGGCGTGCCACCTGCGAAATCTAGAACTCCAAGGACTTTCATCCATCCGTCATTACCCCACGTCCAATAGGCCAGAAAGTCGTACACAAGCGTTGTCCAGAAGAACATGAAGACAATTGTGGGTAGGAATCTACCACGTTCCGCCGTTGCTCCAATAACTAATGCGGGCGTGATCCCTGCCAGCATTTGCTGATACAGGGCAAATACTATTGCGGGGACTGCTTTGTTGTCATGGGTTCACTCCTTCGATTCCCAACATAACGACATGCTTAAAGTCCCCCATAAACCCTCCATACCCGGTTTCGCTGAATGATATAGTGTATCCGATCAAGAACCACTAGATTAATTGGAATAAAACATTGTTTCTCACTACATCCATCTATTCTTCCTACCTATATTTCCAAATAGCACTATAATCTTTAATTAGTAGACATACCTGAACAGAAACAACATGCAATAGACCAACAGCACAGGATAATCAAGGACAACGCACTCCGACTCCGAGCCATTCCCGAATAAAAGAACCCAATGCCTGGAACCATCAACCAAACCAACGCCGAACAGATTATGGTCCACGCAATATCCCCAGAGTGGAACCCAGCAGTACCCAGTTTTGTAGAATTCATATCGCCAATTATTTCGGATTTTACTCGCACCCCTCCAGTTGATTTTTTCTGAGACTGTTAAGTACCAGCCCAGAGTCCAATCGGGCGTGTCTATAATTTCTTATTCACGAGCGCTTTCAGTATCAACCTGTTACACAAGTATTTCCCGCAATTAATGGCATATTTACGCACATATTTTGACTTTACACAGTTCAATTCACTTGTTAACAATTTAAATGGATTGTACACAACGACCACTTCCTTCCGCTCCTGCAGCAAAAATTTCACTGGAGGGCAAAAACAGAGATAAAATGTTTTTTCGTCCGGCTATGTAGGTATATTGTAAGTATAATGTTTTGATCATACTTTGTTACTTATTATCTCCTTGTTGGTTTTTGATTTTAGGAATTATTTCTCTCATTTCAAACCAATAAGCCACATTCTGGTTCATAAACCTCACTCTAGAAGCCTTCTGTGGGGACTGAGTACACTTTCCAAATTCGTACGAACGAGTTGACAACGTTTGACAGTACAAATGAACATTTAGCTCCTAAATGTAAAAATGGTCTACAAGTTATTATATGACTATGAGCAATTAATATGACGCATCGCTTCCTTGCAATATACGTTACAACTACAACTTGTTAACTAGTGGGAGGGGCAAGAATACGCACTGCCAATAGATCAGGAGGGTACTGTTCAGAATTTAATTAACGCAGCATTATATTATAAACTTCCTTACGGCCTCTGTCTGAACATGTATTAGGTAAGTGCGCTTACTGACTGACTGTTGTTGACTGTTGAGCAAGTGTTAGGCGTTATGCAGTTTGCTTGGACAAGTCGAATGTTTTTTTGGTTCTGTGCATATTAATATGAATTTTATTTGACGTAAGTAAATAAACATGGGGGAGTAGGCAAACTTTGTGTTACGTGTTCGACCCTAAACTCTAAACCAACATAAACAAATCTACTTAGCTGCGGATAATTAACCAGAAAATAGCTTGTTTATCTAAAAAATATAGCAGTTCCATAATATACATGTTAATACAGTGTTAGTTTTCTAATCTGATTTAAATATGGCACACGCGAAACACTCTAGTTGCACAAGTTCCTAGGGTTCCAATTCTACTATACCTATTATGGTTTATGGTGCTATCAGCTATGGTCAACGTATACATGTCTGACCGCGCTTAATCTTGCAAATATTTTTAAGGTTGTTGTTTTGAATGATCTCACTTAGGCCGGAAAGGCTCCAAAAGTGCTACTGATTTCAAAACATTTCCAAGGTTTTGACGTACTATTAAATTAACTGCTGGAATGACTGCCATATAGTATGTATAAGCAAGGTCCCTAGAGCCTTGTGTATACGTATATGCTTGTTAAATATATGGGTAGACTAAAATAGACATGAGTTAGTTTTGCTTGCCTGGTAGTTTGACCGCACGTAAAGATTA
>JAANSN010003733.1:0-17414 GCA_036850665.1 Dicranocentrus wangi | reverse complement strand
ATTTTGAATATATGCTGAAATGTTTCTAAAATAGCATGTATTTGCGGTGTATTTAATAGGATAGTTACTTATTTTACCTCTTTTTTGTAGAGTATGATTTAACCGGTGTGGTGTGGTTACTTAGTCTTAAAAGAATTTCCTAGTATACTTTGGAATATTGTATCAATATAGACTTCGCTCTTAGAATATAAGCAGTAATAAGATATATATGTCTTTGGCTTGAACAGTTTTTTATTTTTTTTGACGTATTTTTATCCTATGAAAAGATACATATATATATGATCTGAATATATATGTTGATGTAAGAAATCACTGTTTTTGCCTTCGCCTTTGACATTTTCAACGGATTTGATGCACATATCTTTTATCGATCCATGCTTTGCATAACTTTTCCTGTTCTGGGCTAAAACTCATCAAAACCCAGAATAGTAATTAGAAATTTGCAACTGAATTGAATCGATACTTCCTTTTACTTTCTAATTAGGATTAGGAATTAGGAAAATAAGTGAACTTAGGTGTGTATATGTATGTTGTAATAATTTACATTCATGTGTAGCTGTCCTGCTGATGTTATTGACAAGATACTGTGTATAGTACAAGCTTTGCAATGACTTACTCGCTTTACAATGTTATAACCTTTGCAAGTTTCCCTTAATTACTTTACAAATAAACTTTTCATTAAATAAGTTTTGAATAAAGTACAACAATTTGGGCGACACTGCCTTATCTATCGATACATGTATATGGAGTAGGTATTTCGGTAAATGTGTAACTAGACTGGAGTTAAAGCATCACTGTTGACGAAAATGCAACACGACGGGTGCAAATAAATTCCCTCTAAACGTGTTAACAACACCACAAAGAGTATATATAACGATAACAAAGTATTTTTAGGGTAATTATGTACAATCAAAGTTTTGTGACACGTGAGGTGTATAATTATTTTATATACACTGTGTACTTGCAACTAAAGTATAGGTAGGCTTGCCCGATCTACTCTTGTATTTTTCGCATTCTCCTAATAAAAACCAAACCATTTCTTACTTTGTTTAGCTTAGCCATCTGAATGTCAGTGAGTTTTATGGTATTTTAACTTAAAGCCTTTGCTAAAATATTATTTTGTTTTCAAAAGATTTGTGAATAAGTATTGAAGCACTTAAGATATACGTACCTATTTTCTATTTAAGTTGGTAAATCAGTAATAACAAATCATGTACAAATAAAATCTGTCTAACGAAGTGTATCTTATAATGTTTACAATTACATTAAAACATTAATAATAATATATAATTATAATAACATTACTGAGTTATTGCTATGCATTAGAGTAAGCCAATGAAGACATTTGAAAAAATTAACAAAATGCTAAAGGAAGGAATGACGAACATGGAAGAAGTGCCAGGGGAAGGCAAACTTGCTGCGGCGGTATATGTCACAGTGACGTCATCGGGCTTCATCAACACCGTGTCAATTATATGGATAATTCCATTAGTACAAATGATGTTGGGCCGAATTACTTGGGCACGCTCGTTCACCCACGACACTGTATAGTCAAAGGCCGGATAATAGTTCCCTTCAATATTGTCTGGAGATGTTCCATATTGGCCTTAAAGATTTGAAGGATTTAAACTTATAAAAGTTCGTGCATGAATTAAAATGAAATAAAATCGGGCTCTGTCAACTTACGGTAATATCTATCTCTAGCATTCAAATCCACATCATTCCTATGAATCACTTTCAACAGACCATGAACAGCTTGAATGGGGTAAGCTTGCTCAGAAGCGTTTGTGGAGAGTTCCCTTAGTTGCTCAATGGTGTACATCCTGTTGACAATGGTGTGGCGTTGAATAATTCTACTCACGTGATATCCAAACCCTCCCATTGTGATTTTCTTGTATTCTGATGGAGCAATCCTGTAAATTTTCTCCCAAGCGAGGTTACTCGGGGCGAATAAAGTAAATCTCTTGTTGCCATCTTTAAACTGATGGTTGAAGTCATCTTGAGATGAAAGCTGGAAAGTCATCCTAGGGAAAATTAGGAAATAAATATTTTGAGGTAAGCAGTTTTTCCTAGGGTTTATCTCTTGTTGCCATCTTTAAACTGATGGTTGAAGTCATCTTGAGATGAAAGCTGGAAAGTCATCCTAGGGAAAATTAGGAAATAAATATTTTGAGGTAAGCAGTTTTTCCCAGGGTTCTGTGACTTTCAGCAGAATATGTATGTATTATTATGTATTGCAAAATTTCATACTGGAGCATAGGATCCGTTCGGAGTTTTTCGTAGATATTTTGATCTGCATAGCCCAATATCCGGTCAACCATGTGAATTACTCCGTTTGTTGCGCCAACATCAGCTTGAGTGATTGTAGCATTAACACCACCTCCCTCAACATACAACACTCGCCTCCCATCGCTCATGATGTAGTTGAAAAATAATTTAATGTTCTGTTGAGCTGTTTGGATCTGAAAAGGAGTTCGCTGTAAAATCAATTCAGAAGGAAAAAGAAACCCCGGCCCAGATTAGTATTAGTATTTCTGTTAGTGGATTAACATACCATGTACCACTCAAGTCCTTCAGAGAGCCCTAAGTTTGAATAACTTGCAAAATTCAGTTTTATTTTCCATGCATATAATTTGTAGTAGGTAAGCTATATTTCTAGGAATATTGCATTGCATTGCAGTGAAGCCACACGATATCGGCCATTGCCAGCCATTTATCAAAAAAACCCCAACCCAAACTAATTGTAAATTCACCGTGGTGTTATTGTGTAATTTCAAGTTTGTTTTATACTTTGCCCTTTTGAGCGTGTTTTCCCTCAAAGCCCGCCACCATAATATAATACACGATTCCAACAAAAGCAGCGTTTCAAATAAAATCAAAGCTATCTTTTCGACCTTTCAGTCAGGGCATATGGGCCTACCGATATTGCTTCGTTTATGCAGTCAATTCAATGCATCCGGAATTTTGCGATTTATTTGACCAGAAAATTGGAAAAGTAATAAATACCCCGGGAATACAGCGTATATTGACCTCATTTATAAATGCTTCAAGGTAAGTATAAGCACCTCTCACGACTTTCAGACTGCAAATGTTTATAGACTCTGTATGGAGTCTTAAGGCTCTACAAAGGCGCAAAGAACAGGTCGAGTATTTACCTCATTAGTTTCCGTTATATTGTCCGAGGTTATAGTGTTCATGACTATATGAAGCTTTAGAATTTCATCCAATTGAGTCCTGTTGGATTTGATGACGTTCAACGTTTGAGTTCTCAAAGCCTGCAAACCAACCGTAGTACTGTTATAATTCAACAACTCACTTTTTTGTTTCTCCTTATAAACTCATATCCCAACCCATATTCGATATTAGTATTTCATCATCAGTTTCATTCGACTAGCTTAAATTTCATGTTTACTGAATTTATGTGTAAATAGGTATTCACACTTACCTCATTACTTGGAACAAACACGGTTATCCCTTGTGGCCCAGGATTTATCAGCAAATTTTTCACGTAGTCGGATGCATACTGCTTGATCAATTGGAAGAATTCGTGGGTTGGTCCGTTCTCTTTTTCGTTCTTGAAAAATAACAACACTCATTTATCTCATTTGAAAAAGGATTACTTCGCTGAATGCGTGTCTTTAGCAGCACATAACGATGGAATGGTGGTGTTCGTTCAGTTGTTAAATTTGCAAAATTGCATTGATTTGTTGCATTATTGTTTCTTGTTTCATGTCCCTATATGCTGACATGATCAAAGATCACAAAGGTAGTGGAGTAGTGGATTACACAAAACAAAGCTATGAGCTATGATATTGACAAAGGATAAAAATGACTGTAAATATGTGGATAAACAAATTATATAGGCAATCTGCGTTAAAATACAATTGTCTTTTGGGTTTTGACTGGCAACTGCAAATGCACCCTCAATCAGTATAAAAGTCACACATTTTTTTAGCTTAGTACAGGTTATAAGTATACAAACGAAACGACATAATTAAAGGTACGCTTATATAAAATGGTTACATTATCCCACACAAAAACTGCAAGAGCTTAATTAAATTTTCGTACTAAACGCATGCATTCTCAGAATACGTCATTCCAAAATGCATACTTTCCAGGATTACATGAATACAGAATTTGGTTTCCTCGAACATGCCATGCACGATATATGACTGACTGGTCACATTCTACATTCAAATATATAAATAACATGATGTACCTTTGTTGTTGGTATTAAAACACCGGTTAAAGGGTTTAAACGGTTACTGCGTATTTTGTTATTATTTACCCGATAGAAATTAGCTACTCAAAGTTTGGGGAACTAATTAAACTAGAAGAACCATTATATTATTCCTAACAATCTCTGTCCACTCGATTTAATGTTTAAATATCATGAAACATAAAGGTTAAAGATTTACAATGTAATGTTTGTGTTTTATGTGTTTATTTCTACAGGTATTAGTTTTTAACGGAACTGCTACAGTGACTATATACAGGTAATGTTGGTTGGGGTGATTACAAAATATGGGTAAGTAGATGGATCTATCTAGGTATTTGTATTTCAACATTCTTAGGGGTTAAGGATGTTACAGTGTAAACTGGGGTAAAATTCTACTAGAAAACGTTACTCAACAACCAACCATTCCATGCCCACTCACTCACCCATGATCATTAGTTAACTACAGTAGGAAAACTTTAATCTCATTTGTTTTTCGGTCAGCCCCATATTTCACATATCCATTCACATATTATTCATCATCAACATCATTATCTTATTTCAGGTACATTCGCCCATTCGCCATGTCAAAAGCCGTACAGGTAGATACGGTGCTGACATAAAAAACGTGCAGTGTTTTATAATCACGATATATCGTGCACTAAATACAGGTGTATCGAACACTGCAATAAACCACCATCAAACTCGCACACACACCATACTACTATATCATCATAATGCACACACGCTCAAAAGTTTACATTCGTGCTTTGCCTACTGCACTAAAACAAATAATTAACATCGTTGCTGGAAGTCGTGCGATTACATTTAATAGCATTTTGGTTCCCTGATCTATGAAAGTATTCCCTGTTTAATTAATTGCAACAGTAAGTGGAAGCGCAGCATGTGTGAGCACGGCATTTATTAGAGATGGGATGTAATTAAGGATATTTTGGTAGTTGCTTTACAAGGGCATATTATACTATAAAAGTGATGGCGAGCATGTGGAAATGCTAAAAGGAAGATCTAAAAGAATACATATATTGCAATGTGTGATGTGTGTAGCAGGTATCTGTACTTTGGCAGTAGTAATGTGTGTGTAATGAAATGCGTGATTTGTTAGGCATCCATAATCGTAAAAAATTCGCAGCAGTAGCAACAACAGTAATTTTTGCAATTTTCGTTTGTTATTGTGAACTTACGAAAATGCTAATGGGTTCGCCGGAAAATGGTTGCACGCAAGAATTGTTCCTAGCAAAAATTAGTATTTTGTATCAGCCCAGAAGGGGTCGTCGCGTCCTAAGGCTTCTCGTACTCACGAAATTATTCCTATCGGAGCAGTAATTGCCTTAATTTTTAGCATTTTTACTTTATATTGTTGCTACCGCTGTGGAATAATATGCAGTTTTGATACTGTAGCAGTGTTATAAGAATAGCTTTTTAATCTATGGTTATAAGGTAGTTTATTGGCCTTTTCACATAAATTGTGAGGTATGTGCGATGCGTGTGTAATGCTTAGGTAATATATGTATATATAATATTGAATGTGTAATAAAATCAAGTGCGACAGAGTGAAAGGAGATGAGTTAGTGACTTACAGTGCCAGTATTAGATAAATTCTCGCCCTATATTTTTCACCGAAGTACGTACGTACGTATACACACAGTAGAGAAGTAACAGTCAGAGAGCGAGAAGGAGAGAGAAAGAGAGAGATAATTCAGACCAAATTCCAGCCATGTAAAAGGAAAACCGTATCAAAAACATTGCCTTTTAACTTTCACAATAATGTTAGCATAATTTTATACTCATTTCACTTATACGCTAGCGCAGTTTATTCTTCGTAATTATGCTTAGTCATTAAATATCCATTCTGAGTGTTTCGAATAAATTTGCATGGTCATCCTGTCTGCTTATTGCGGTGTCTTTTGAGAAAGTCTACTTGAGAGAGTTGGGAAATCAGTGTGCTTTACGGTTTTAAGGAAAAGTGAGCACAACTAAAGATCCTTTATTGACAGGTGCTGTCATACTTCAACCAAATTGCCTTTCAATTTTAAGTTCAAAAAGACTTTCCGCGCTTGAAAATACTGATTTGCAGTTTTTAAACAAGGATCAACAATGTCATGAATGATCATGCAATTTTATACACATCATTATCATCATGCACACAACACATCATTTTTATTTTTATGTATGTGTATGCATGAAAACAAAATTCAAGGGTAAAAGTATTAAATGATGCGTACTAACATGACCATAATATATTTTATGTCGTCATTTCTGGCAAACAAATATTTACAGCTAGAAAACTGATAAACAAGGGATAACAATGGCTATAACGATAATTTGCATAATTTACAGCAGAAAACTATAAGAGCAAAATAACAAAACATAAACTCTCAAGTTCAAATGTAAGAAATGTATGGTATGAACAAAAAAGAGTATTTGAAAATAACACGACACGAGACACATACTTCAAAATATAAGTACACAACGGTGTAGTAAATTTGAATTAGATGTCGGTCGGGGAGAAAAGTCACAGAACTTGTGTAGGTATACTGACAACATTCCATCACACATCATCCCAGTCGTACGCTACCCGTAACTTAACGAGTCCTCAACGATTTACATAACACATTTACAACACTCCTCATCCATCCATAATTATCCCTATTAAGAGCGATTTAAGGCAATCAAAATGACAAACTGACTTACCGCCATAGTATCATAAACAGTTGAGTCAATTACGACGAGAGGTTTGCTGATGAGATGAACAACTCCGTTTTTCACTGGGATATTTCCACGCACGACCTCCGTCTGAACGACTCCCTTCCTGTGAAATGCGTCTCCGTCTGCTGATCTTGTGTCACTCCTCACGATCCCTGGAGGGTTTCAATTCAAAGCCATTTTTGCCATCATCATCATTATTATTACAAGGGCATATATTGGAGGTATAGGAGGAAAGAAGCGAGAGAGAGAGAGAGAAAAAAAAGACAAAAAAGGGTTTCCTCGATCAACATATTCTGTATATATCTGCTTAGCTGCTCCACACAAATTTGATTTTTTTTCTCTTTTCACAATACAAATACAAAACCCGATTATGTAAATATATGCTCAGCAAGGAGCAGGCGTGCATGCACATTTGAAAATATTTGATAATAGAGTAGAGCGCAAAACAAGTAAAGCTCTTTTTCTCTAGGAAGCACCAGCCTGGGAAAAGTGCAATCTCACCAAAATTATGCATTATCATCATTTTTCATCTTCTTTCATGTAGGTAATAACAATACACAGGGCATATAAGATGGCATGCTAGAGTAATATCAGTGAGGAAGAAAGAGATAAAAGGGAAGAGTATTTTTTCCAATTTTTGTCACGTACACCTTCCGTCGCTACTCTCTGGACGATCAAATTCAACGAATACAGGAAGGCTTGAGGAAAATGCTGCAGTTTCATATTGTCTTCGGAGCTCTGCTGGTCTGAGGAAGATGACATGGTTTGGTATCACGTGCCCGTCAACGACTTTAGCGTCCACAGTGTTTAGCTGGATGCGCTAAGAGAAGAGAGAGAGAAAAAAAATGGGAAAATTTAATGAAAATATGGGCCCACTTACTACCCTTAATTAGTCAATAATATTAAACGATATGATGGGGTGATGATGGCAAGGCACACGGTGATGGCGTGATAATGGCATTTAGCTTTGTTTAAATCGTTAGCTTCGGCATAAAATGAAGATCTCCAGACCCATCAAGACCTAACCAAAATATTTTTGTATTTATGTGGAGTACACTTACGTTGAAAGCCTCGTCAACTGGGATGAAAAATGTATGCCGTCCAATAGTCCTGAACATGTCTAACTTGCCAAGTTGTTTCACTTTGCTGGCAAACATCCTGTTGATATAAAAGAAAGTGTTTTTGTATATTAGCCAATTACGACAGTGGGTAAAAGAAAAAGCAAGTGTAGTATTTTTCTTCGCAGGATTCTTCTGAGGGAAAGATTATGCATTTAGATAAAGATAAGTGATGTATGATGATATTGATCTGATATATTTAGCGCAGCTTATATGTTTGTGCGTACGTAATACTATTCGTTCCAGTAATGTTGTATGACGAGGATCTCTCCAAAAACTTTTTCGCATCCGGATTGATTAAATTTGAATCACTTGACTCTGGTACTGTCGGTTCAAGTACGCGATCAATGACGTGAAGCACTTGATCCATCCCGCGAACATTGCTTACTAAGAAGTCATTTTTTTCGTGGTCAATCTTGGCATCATTAAGGAAGATCTCGTTTCTGGCAGTTCTGGTTATCCAAATTGGCGGATTTCCCGAGACCTCGGTCGATATGAACTCCTCCAGTTCGCTAATCTTTTTTGCAACGTTTGCTACAACAAGGAAGAAATAACTCTATGAAAAGCCAGATCAAATGCGTTGAGTTGAGTGGTCATAAATCAATTTTTGAGTCTTTCAACTTACCTAAATGATACGTCACAGTGTAGTTATCAATCTTTCCATGATTTTGAATATGTGTACGAATCGCATCGTTTGTTGGGGCAAAAAGGGTCAGTGAACGCCAGGGTATTGAGGCGTTCACAAATGGACTACTCCGTACCAGACCCAAAAACTGTAAAAGGATAAAAACAGTCAATATTAGTACATTTTGTTAGTTTTGTTATGTAAAACCAGTAATTCAATCCACGTGCCACTCCAAACGTTTGCAAACTTTCACTAGCCATTAACAAAATGCTATATGTTATAGCACCTCCATCTCCATTATGAACTAATTGAATATAATGACCACGTCATAAAGTGTCAATATTGCAAAGTTTCAAAACAGAAAAGTGATTTCCTTGCGTTAGTGAAAGCGCGCTGTTGACAAAAAAGAAATTCGTTCCGACTTTGCTGGTAATGACTGTGCATTTGAGTTATCAGTGGGGACTCCAGGTGTTTTTGCACAAAAATTATAATAATCATTACCGGCTTCTACCAAAAACCCATCAGGCTTGACACGCAATGTTTCAGACCCTTGTGAATTTGCTTAGAGATGCTCGCCCTTGTCTCTCCATCTATTATGTGGGTATTAAGAGTTGGGTGGCATACGTGTGAAACGAAATGATAAAAAGTTTAACATTGCGGTGTGTACCCGTCCCCACTGTATTTAATATTTACTACACACACGCACAATATGACACAATTTTGGTTGTTAAAACCCTTTAAATTTTTAAACTTGAGGAGTTTTTCATGCTCTCTGCAGTCGAGTCAGCACATTCAGTTTTGGCAACTGTTTGTTAACATTCAATTTACAGCAAAAATTAAAGTCATGTCTCATTTTTGATAGACATTCGCAGGAAGTGAGTAATAGGGGCTTCTGCTAGACCCTTGTCTCGTAAATAATTACCGTTGAAATAAAATTACTCATAATGACAACAGATCCACCCTAACGCAATTGTTATAAAGTTGTCCGGTTGTTCCATTGCAATAATAATTATTCTCGTTCCCCCTAAATTAACATAATATACTTTCTATTACCCATGATTTTTTTATATCCATGAATCTCGTCGTTCTTGAATACTATGTAAGCCGTGGGCATTCTCGTCGATGATGAGAATCTACTCATCGGTGTATTCCTAACAAAGCTATAAAAAATATTCAATGTAGTACTTAAATATGTAGAGTTCCTTGACGCATTCGTGTATTGCTAATATTACGATTTATTCATAATTACTGGAATTGCATTTCGTAATACGCAATCGATTTTATTAATGTATACATATTTTGGCTTTGTGTTAACCGGTTTTTTTCTGATTTAAGGTTTCAGATTAAACCGGTGACTGGTGAGTATCCTTGTATATTGCATTCGTGTTTCATTGCATTATCATTACCAGGAGATCTAGAACGCACACGCGGTCATAAATATTTGCCTCATATAAATGAACTTGTAATCTAATGGGATTACAAAAATTACGGAGAAAACACATTTTCCTTTCAGACCACTGCGTTTAATTTCCTTTCCATGTACTTCCTTATTTCTTTACTCTTTTGATCAAGCCTATCTGCTGCTCGCCCCAAGTTCAAACATGTGTTTGAATGAGCGCTTGCACACACGTCGAAAATGGCAACACTAATAAAAAAGTAATCAATTAAATGCCATGCTTGCTCTACTCTACTGGAATAGCTTATGAATATTCATGGTTCCGCTCCGCTGTTATACGTATACGCAACTCAGCAGCACACCAATCCGTCTTTCACTCCATGCTCTGTCCATGCATGCCTACCCGGTGTGGTAATAAACCGCATATGCTGTCCTTCTCGAATTCATTGAAACAATGCATTTTATCTCCGTCAACCCTTGCGGTTTCCATTCGTTAGGAAGGCCTAGATCTCCCCATTATTCTTCTGCTCGCTTTGGCTTCAACATTTCGCTACTATCAACTTTTGCTCCCGTCGCCGTCCTGACTTTGTACAATGGAGTAAGCCGGTATTATAAGTGCTGCTAATAGTCGTCAACATTCTCACAATCAGTCCGATTGTACATATACACGGCTGCTGACAGTTTGCTGATAATTCCAGAGAGACTGTACGCATACGTACGCACTCCGCTAGACGGAGACTGACATCTACGCAATTTATTATTATTACTGTTCAGCACCTGTACACAATCCTGTTGTACAAGAAACTGAGCCAAAAGGGAAGGCCTAATGAATGGTAATTCATTGACTGACTTTGTACTTCTAACGCCCGGGGTCTGGAGGGTATAACGTGTATATGCACAACTTTTGACGATGTATTATGGGAACTTCTGGTAAAGAGTAAAAGGTCTTACGGAAACTTCCTTTTTTCTTCTTCCGACAACAAACAAATCTACTTTTCACAGTCTTTCATTAGCGTGCTTTAGTTTACATCTTATCGCCAGTGCGTTAAACTGTCCCCAACACGAGGACGATAATCCGGAAGGCATAAAGTAGGAAACTTGTTTCTCCAGATGAATACCTTTTGCCTGATAAATTTGACTGGAAACGATACCCCACACCCCTTGCAGCCGTTGGTGGCGTGCCATTTAAAAGCATTCCCTTCGGTCGGAATTCTCAATTCTCCCACATCCCTCCTATTTTGTAAAATAGTGAATGAAATCTTAGTGTGCTAGTCACTAGTCACTACGGTAAGCCCCATTACTTCTGGTCTGGTCTGGTACTCAAGCAGATGCATTTGTTTGTCTACCATAGGAGTATACAGTCCAAATTCGACATTGTTTCGTTTCTTCATTCTAATGAAAATTAAATACTTTTGCTTTAATACCAATGCCAGTTTCTTTTCCTACGTTCAATGTTCATGTGTATATAGGGTATGTATGCAAGTGTTTTTATATTATTATATGCTCATTCATGTAGTTCCGTTCATTCTGCTAAAGCAATAAGCAATTTTACGAGAAATCGATGTTGGGTCGGTGCGGTGGTGTGGATAGTGGTGGCACGCGGATGGAGTATGGTATGGTGTATGATATGGAGAATGATACGGAGTATGTTTTCCAGCAAATTAAGTTCCTCGTACTAAGGGCACGCATAAATATGTGAATACAAACGGAGAGTTGGAAGGATGGTAAATAAAATGAAATGAAACGTGATATTTGCAACTTTATATTAGTGAGTTGTGCCTGTGCCTTTTATTACTTGAGCTTACTTCCATTACCGGTCGCTTGCCCGAGCAGACATTGACAGTTTGCAGCAGTATGCTACTTTGTGGTTTTTGCTGTTTATATCACAAAAGGCAAAGCAAGTTTTGGAAACTAAACGGGGTCCGCAAATAAACTCGGGTTTTTCGTTGATATCCCGTAATTCCCATTAAAACAGTTTGAGCCCCAGCTCTGCTGTCTGTTTCACTATTATCGGCTAACTGACCACTATATTTTTTTGCTTCCTGGAAGGTTTTATGACTTGTCATAAATGGAAGGGAAAATGTCCTGTTGTTAATGTTTCAAATAGTACGATGTTAATGAACGAAAAAAGTGTAGCAAGCCATATGGACCTAAGAACTACTTGGAGGACTTGTCGTCGCTCAGAATGCTGCATTCCCCCCACAATACGTAAAAGTTATATATATGGCAGTTACAATATGGTAGGAAAGACCACGTACATTGTGCAACGCGAGCAAGTAATTTTCTACATTTTTCAATGCCTTGTTGGGGACACGTAAACAATAGAAAAAAGCAAAGAATTTTTCATGATTCAAAAGGAAAAATGTGTATGTGAAAATGTGAATGTATGCCTAAATAAAAAATACTGGCAGCCGGCATGCATCGGAAAAACTCCCTGCTGACATTCCCTGTTACATAATATATAATATACACCTATTTTCTTCTGTCACTGTCAGTCCAATAGTTATCCTTTATGAAATGGAAAAGGACAAAAAGACAAGTTGGGTCGAAACAGAAATTCAATTTTGTTCGATTCCACTGTTTTAGGAAATGAATTGCGTTTTTAAACTTTGGTTTTACCAGAGAAAAATCGTTTCGTGTGAACTTTATAAAAAAGTTTTTAGTCGGAGGCTCGTGGTTTTATGCCTGAAGTAGGAGTGGAAAGGATACATATTAGGGGAAACTCTAATAAATCGTTTCGTGTGAACTTTATAAAAAAGTTTTTAGTCGGAGGCTCGTGGTTTTATGCCTGAAGTAGGAGTGGAAAGGATACATATTAGGGGAAACTCTGAAATGTGAATTCCAGTTTTCAGCAAAGTGAAAAGTACAATTTGTGCATTAGAGGTTTGAGTGTATTTGAACCCAAAGGAAAAGACACTCTGGCGACATAAGTGCATGGAAATGGATACCATAATGGCACGGATATAACACTTCACAATGCAATTTAGTTAGAAAATGGCTCTCCGCTGTGAGTAAATGTGAATTCCAGTTTTCAGCAAAGTGAAAAGTACAATTTGTGCATTAGAGGTTTGAGTGTATTTGAACCCAACGGAAAAGACACTCTGGCGACATAAGTGCATGGAAATGGATACCATAATGGCACGGATATAACACTTCACAATGCAATTTAGTTAGAAAATGGCTCTCCGCTGTGAGCAAATCTAAAGAGGCAAGTGTGAGACACGAGAACAAAAGAGTCGGTGCTGAGAACAGGGAAGTAGTGGGAAAAACTGTTTCTCGCTTTTCACTGGTTACAGTCCAGTTGCAGTACCCTTCGGTGTGCTGACACAATAACGATATTGCAGCATCATCATTTTCACATCAGGCAGAATTGCAGTACCCAAAATACACCCCAAAAATGTAGGTTCGATAATTCTGTGATGCAATAATATTAACGGCACATTGCGCATCATCAGCAATACAACTAGAACTTCATGTTCATGCAACTACCATTAATATACTTTGGATTTGATCGTTTATTGGTATTCCATGATATATCTATTTATTTCTAGATGATATTATGCGCGGACGAAAACGAAGGGTTCGAAAACAGACAACACCTAAGTAAGTACGTAGAAAAAGCATGTATGAATTGCCATGTACGTTACGCAAATATTTCATTTATGCGTGCATGAAGTGAAGTTCGAGGGTGACTTCATTGCATCGAATATGTTCCTACTGTTTCTCCATATTCCGTGGATACTATACGTTGCATCCCTCGCTCTGTCAGTGTCATCAAGAAAATAGGGCAAAATAATGTAGCGTGACGCGTGTTTGGTCTTTCTGACTGTGTGCGGTGCAAGTTGGTCATAGAATAGTCATTTCTCTAGCCAAGACGAACTACACAGTTTACACATTTCCCATATTACGTAAATTACACTAGATTACATCTATTTGAGTCAGATGGATTTCATTCAAACTATGTGCAGCTGGAGAACGACTTCAGCTCATGGGCTACGTATGTACGTACGCACACTCAATGAAACAGGGTAAATTCTGCTTTCATTTTGAAGCCTTCTAAAGGCGTAAATGTCCTCGAATCCATCACATTATTCCGTGATACCACGGAATCGCAATGGGTTCCATGAAGTCACTACGGGACCACGTTTAAAGTGATGTACTACCCTAATGACACCTTTACATGTGAGCCATTTTTCATTTGTAACGCAGAGAAATAAAAGCATGTGTATGTTCCACGATAGTCTTGTTTACGAAAAATCTTCGCACAGCCTTTAAATGTCACACTCATAGTGTCAGCTTGATGTAAGGTCTCATAAACCTTTCGTTTATGAGTCATTCATTGCCCCAAACTGATCATGCAACTCTGACAGCACACAGCACCAGCGCCAAAGCACGCTGTGTAATGCTTGCTGACTTGCGTAAAGGCACAACAGTTATTCCACCTTGCTTCGAATGCACATAGATTTTTGCAATTGATAGTAAAGCTAAAGGAATAGCTGAAATGTCGTGACCGGCATGATTTCAGAAAAAACATTTCCGAGCATGACTTCTCAAGATAGCAAAGCCGGAATAAAGTATTTGAGTCCCATTACAAGAAACAGACCTACTTTCTTAACAATATAATCAAACCACTTAACTACGACGCATATATTTTAAGCCGTAAAAAGCAGTCAGTTAATCAATAATAAAGCCAAGTTATAGCGTTAAAGTAGGTAGATACACTGATTTTACTAATTCATTGTAATATGGATTCACACAGATGTTTATGTTTAGATTACTATATACTCCCAAACTTTTGCCCCTTCCCGTTTAGAGTGTAGTGTGTAGTAAACAACCATGTCATCCTACATGAATCATTTACTTAACTCTTATTGTCTGAATCAATAAAATCAATTTTACGCCATGCTGTGCAAAGTAAAGCAACCCCAGTGGTGTTACAAGACATACAATGTCGTGAGCTTTAAAAATTGTTAGAAATGGGTTCCAATCACGTCATCCACCGTAATCCCCGACACATTCATCACCATAATACTTATATCACATCACCCCACCATTCAGGTGGTTATAAGGTCATCCACAATTATCACACCATCAAACTACCAGGAAGCCTGCGATGCGATTCAGTGGTTTCTTCAAAAGTTTTATCAAAGATTGACTCAATGTCATTTTCAAAATTAACTAACAAATAACAACTCCTAAAACACGCTTCACACCACACAAATTATAACGACTCAACAAAAAACCACTCACTTGAATACACCACTCGAGTATATGTCTGTGGTGAGTTGGTGAGCATGTCAATATTAATGTTAATGCATCGGAAAAGGAAACCGTTCCTAAAAGGATACATTTCCCAATGTAAGTTTCATCAACATAATGCGAGTTCCTCGAGTTTTGACACAAGACCCACTTTTCCCATAAAGTCATCATTCATCAATCAATATAGACCATAATAATAATGAGAAAGAATTATTGAAAAAAAAAGTTTGGCTAGCGGATGGTCACAAATCCTCACATCCACCTTCAAACAACTCACACCACGCCACAGAACCCCAATGCCAGTACTTATTCAGTGACGAAGTGAAAACCGTAAAGGTTGATGACTATAAAACCACCACCCTAACAACTCCGTCGTAGTACCTTTATTCATCGTCAAAATTAGTTTTGTACACGAAAAGTCATAAAAAATGCAGGTACACACATTGACCATTGAACTGACAGATGGATTGGAGGAGTGAGTATAATGATAATTTGTCATGATGACTTTTACATTGACGTCTGCTGAAACATAAGTGCCCACATTGGGGTTTTTTTTGGAGAAAAGGATTTTAATGAGAAATAATATAGTTTGCCTTGTGTACAAGAAAGCGATCTCCCTCAAGCCTTCTTTTTAAGTTCCGTATGAGTATTAAATAGGGACAGGTTGAGTGAAAAATGGATTTTCACCAGTTTCAACGGTACACTTTGTTTGCTTGTCCTGGTATACAAAGCATGGCACTATACATATTTGCACGAGGTATCATCACGAACTCCACCTTCCCATACGTTTCTGAATATTTCTGAACGGAATGAAAAGTTGCGCCGATAACGAGCGTTGTTTCTGTTGCCTTATATAAAGGAGTAGAGGAACTAGGAACATGCTCATCGTCGACAAGTGCAAGTCTTCCCAATACAATCCATACCAATTTGTGAAGTCCATAATAAACAAAAGATGTTTTTATGAACTTGACAAGTCATTGAATACATGGTTAATGGACATTTCATGACTTCCTCAATGGTGCTCAGATTCTCTAAAATAAAAGGCGAACTAAAGTAATCGGTGGTGGTGAAACATGTGAAATTCTGTACTCTACCGTTCCCCATGTGAAAAAGTAGGCTCGCAGCTTTCAACACATGAAAAGACCCTTCAAGACTACCTTTTCTAATATGCTGAGAAAAAATGCAAACGTAGCAGGAAAATATACAATGAGAACAACCATGATGAAAATGGGCTCAGGCTCATCATCATATTACAATTTTCTAAAAACTGTCACGGGTCTCAGCAGTACACTATTTTTTCAACAGTGTGTACGCAATATGGTAATAATGGGCCAATGAATGAATGAACTAAAAGATGAAAAGCATTTCTCGTGTGCAAATCACGATTTAGCAATCAGCTGCTGAGCGTTTTAGTCATGAACATAGCACACAGCATGACAGTAATGTGATCGCTATGAGAATCATGCGATTTACTTTGGGGTCATCGTGAATAAGATCTACTCTAATATTTCCTTAAAAAAAGATGTTGCTGGTTAGTCTCGTGATGAGAATGCTGATTAGACGGGGCTGAAATAAAAAAATTGCTAGCGAACAAAATATGTCACGCTTTGGTGAAGAGCTATATGGAATATGGAAGAATTTTCAAATTGTTAATTCGATTCGGCTATTACATGCTTAAGACAGCAAAAGATAATATTTTGTAAATAGATATGTCCAATGGACTTCACATTCCGGGTTACATGGAAGGGTGTTGAAATTGGAATCCAATACTACAGGCTATATAGTCCACGAACGAAACCACAATATGTAGTGGCTCCAGTGGCAGTGGCAGTTAGATGCCGAAGCACCGTCCCCTAGAGCATCACGAATGGAATAACTACATTCTTGAAACCTCATCATGGCAATTTGCGAGGGATCCAACGGACATTTATCATCTACATAAATCATTGTTAATGAAGTCAGGATCAATCGATAACTGCTTCGTAATCACATGTAATAACAGTAGGAGAAACGTAAAAACGATCAGTTACGGTCTCTAACTTTGTCTTGTATTGCAATC
Source organism: Dicranocentrus wangi (assembly GCA_036850665.1). Taxonomy (NCBI): domain Eukaryota; kingdom Metazoa; phylum Arthropoda; class Collembola; order Entomobryomorpha; family Entomobryidae; genus Dicranocentrus; species Dicranocentrus wangi. Next base: position 14 of record JAANSN010003733.1, on the reverse strand, counting down.
CCTTGAGAAGTTCT
>JAANSN010003732.1:0-17415 GCA_036850665.1 Dicranocentrus wangi | reverse complement strand
AGATGCAATCGCATCGTGCAGGATCTTATTCCATCATATCACATCTTTGCTTTGCTGGCAAATGAATGAAAAGGCAAAAAAACAAAATCCAATCCTTTTGCTTTCAATATAGGTACATATATTATGTATTTTCCACACTTGTCATGGTTCAGCTTCAGCTAGGGTGCCTCTTGCCTCTCTCTCTCTCTATATATATATATTCCAAAAATCCCAAACCCAATTCCTGGAATTTACATGCTGTTTATGCTGTGTGTGTGTGGAGTATGAGGAAAGCTCATCTTGAAATACTTTCATTTTCATTGGCGTCTTGTACACTTCTTTAATTTTGACAGTGATGATGTGATATGCTATTATTGAGTTGGTGCAAGGTGGTGCTTTAAAGTTTACTACGTGTGTGTGTGTGCTGAATTGAAAAATCTTTTGCATAATAAATTGAATTTAGTACGTTTCTTTCTACTCAAATTCAGCTAAAAGTCAATCGTTTTTTTTAAATAACCTTAAACTTCTTATAGTTAGTTAGTTACTGCCAACGTTACTTGCCTTACTCCCCTTTTGTCACTAATTTTGGAGTCAGTTGTGTCCACTCGCCAAGGACGCCAAGTACGTTGTAAGAAGTGATATTATACATTTTTTATATAAAATTTGTAATGTGCTTATATGTTGTACGTTTTGATTGAGATTATTTGTCATTGTCACGCACGACTCACGAGACTTTCCTAGTTAGTAAAAATATATATGTACAATAAATTCCGTTCTCTTTGATTCATATTTTTTGTTCTTTTTTAGCCGTCGCCGTCACCAAAGGCCGGCGAGGGTCAACAACAAGCTAATGCAGCATACCGCAATTTATGTTTGCATTAGCATTTTTTGTGAGATTTTCCAGTTTCTTCAAGTAGTGTCTGCTCCCACTTGGGCTACTTTTGAACCTCTAAACCTCCCCTCCAATAATGCAATTATTGATGAGAATGGATCATCCATCTCTTCCACCTGCATACCCGGAACGGTTTCCTATCCTGGAGGTGAATTTGTCTGTTGTGGATCTAGGGAAGGTGATGATGGGGGTCATGGGGGATGTGTTTATTGCCAGAGGGGCTGAAGCAGACCAAATAACAACTTATCAATACAAGGCCCTCGATCTGGATCCACGACCATTCACCGACTGGTGGACCACAAACATGCACCTTTCCATACCGGACAAGGCACTGGTGGCTGGAACATGCCCATTTAATGGGGAAGACCTCCATGTTTGCAGAGCTTTTAACGACTCAGGGACCCTTATCATTGGCTGGACCACGAAGACAACCAAATTTTGTATTATTCCAAATGGTACGTAAAAACTAATAAAAATAATCCAACATTTATGGGGTATGACGACGTTGTTTGCTGACTTGTGTCAAAAATTGTTTAATAATAATAATTTTTCAATAAATAATTCGTTTTTTATATAGGCGGTGTAGGCTATGCAGCTAAAAAGTATGATGTCGCTGTCGCTGTTCGAAATCCCAACGTGTATTATGACACCACCACGGAGGAATCGGTGGTCCAACATTATACTACTACTGACAATGAGACTCGTTTGACATCATATGGCGGCGACATTAGCGACAATGAAGGAGACTGTACAACCTCTTTCATTTCAGGTATAATTGTCGGAGCCACGGTCGCTTTAATTGTTGGCGTCATCCTCGCCCTTGGATTTTGCTATTGTAAAAGTATTTTCTCGTTTGTACATACACGACTACAACAAGACAAGACTGATAATATTTAACGGATAAAACTTTCAAATTGTCACATTATTATTTCATATTTGACATAATTGAAAAAAAAACCGACAAAAATAAATAATTTCGTACCTAAAAAAACTGTTATATTTGAATATTTGCCATGACAGAATCCCATTAATTGTAAGAATTCATTTTGTATTTAATACAAAGTTATATATATATATATATAACCTTGCTTACTTAGCCGTATACATAATAGCTTAACATAACTAACCAAAAAATATTATTATATAACCAAGAAAGTTGTTAAAAGCCTTATAAATTTAGTGTATTTGTACTCCGTCCGTATTACACACGTAAATGTTACTTGTTACAAGTTACAACATGTATTGTATAATATATATATGCTTAATTATATCAAATATTCTCAATCTGCTTTCAACGAATGCAAAACTCAAATATCAAAATTGTAAATCTCGACGGTCGGTAGACCAACCAAACCCTTACGTGTTTCCAGTATTATAGTATCTAAATACTAACAAAGTATATTATATATATTTTTTTATTATTATTAGTTATAATCAGGGGTGGCCATAAATAAAATTGTTTCAATTAAATACTATTTACAAATAGACTATTTTATTTAGGTATTTTATTTCAATGTGAGAAATTCCGATTATTTTATTTAAGTATTTATTTACAAATGCAGTTAGAGAAACCATTTGTAAATAACGTAAATACTTTTGTAAATAATGCTTCTCAAAACCCAAAAATTATCATGTTTTGATCAAGTTTTATGCCATGTATGTGTTGTGTGACTTGATCCGAATGTTTGATATTTACCAATTCGTAAAGAAAACCATCAAACAACAGTAGCAAGACTCTAATATTGTTCTAAAAATGATTTTCAACCCGATTGGACTAGTCTAGACCTGCTAGACCAACCCTGCTAGACTATTTATATTTACAAACCTATTTGTAAATAGTATTTTTATTTAACTTTGATACGGACCTGTGGACCCAACCACCAAAAATAATCAAATGCGATTAGCATATACATACTAATTTAAACCTGCATCGCCAACTACCATGCCACTACCACTGCAGCAAAGTCAAAAACCGACTTTTGCTTGTGATGATTGCTGATCATATTAGTAGTAGTATGATCCCGACCGACATGCAAATTTAAATATTTTTTTAGACTTTTACTTGACTTGCCTTTTTGACCTCTGAGGTGTGCAATGTGATGAGAACTTGTGGCAGTATCAATTGATTGCAACGAGTGGAAATGTAAAGGATGGAGTAAGAGTAAGAGGTAGGTGACCCAAGGACCAGGGCACTTTGACGGTGCAGGTCGTATCGTATGGAGAGGGGCGTAAAGGTGCTACCTCCCATTTGTCGACGAGATCCAGTGGAAAATTTTTTTACCGGTTCTTTTGTGAAGCTCACGTCCTCTCAACGAACACCTCATCCGTTCTGTTTTTTTGGTTTGAAGGGTTTTTATTTGTTTTGTATCCATACCTATATCCAAGCTTAATAGATGTAATGCGCATTAGGTAAACACGACCGATCATGGCTTCACATTATGCTCACCATTACGCATTTTTCTCAACGTTTGTAAAATGAAAAGTTAAAAGTATCCAAAATTCAAAAACCGGGGAATCAGGGGTGGCGAGTGCATACCCGATCTGTAGTCTCTCCCGTTTGGTCTCGTGCAAGCTCTTGTAGTGAAGATAATGATTGGTTCAATAATGGTAGAAAAGAAAACTCGACGGCAGGACGGGCTCATTCATTTTCATATGCAAATCCCTTCGCCTACCACGCCAATAGCATGTTGAGTTAGAGGTGGCGACCTTCTAACTAGAAAGATTCACACCAAACTGAAAATTGATAGATAAGTTGTCAGAGTATTATTTTCTTCCTATCATTGATTAGCCTGGTTGGATGATGAGAGTCATTTAAATCCATTCTGGAGAATGCAACTGCACCTAGTTCGAACTCAGCATCATCGGGAGAAATCCTTTGAATATGTGTACTAGTGCACTGGTGCACTGCGAAAGGAAATTCACAACTCTTGTCAATCCTTTAAAAAGTCAAACCTATTTTCAAAGGGGCGCAAAACTGACAAATCCGGACTGACTGAGTTTTATGTAGAGTTGTATGGTGAAAGGACTTTTGTAAGTTGGGTGCAGTGTGGGAATTTCACGTGGAAACATTTCCGGGTATTAAGGACGACATTACATTCAATAACAGTGCGTTGGAACAGAGCTTAAGTAAAAGTAGATTGCTACAAACACATCAGTCATATAAATTGCAGATTACTCTTTAGAATAGTTTATTTTTCGTAGTTTCTACCAATACGAAAAAATTAGCCAATTAAACTTCAACATTATTATTTCAGATTCAAAACTTCAACTCCATTCAAATTTACCATTTTGCAAAATAATGTACATCAATTGTGCCAGTACATTTTTGATTCGCGATCTTTTCTGTTTCCGAGACACACTCAAACTACATGAGGGAAATGAAGTGTGAAATCTTCGCATTCGTGTTACAATCAATTTTGCTACTTAATAAAATAAAGTACACGCACATACATTCATGAATTACTTGAATAAAAAATCTTGTAGCATGATGATGGTCGCACTCCCACATTTCAAACTCATTTCCCATTTATTATTTATTCCCTCATGAATTCCTTAACTGCTGTTGGAAGACTCAGTTGCTCCAGATCATCAATAGTCCGGAGGCTATTCTTAATGACAGTCCTAGAAAAACATAATATTAACATTTTTTAAGATTTTGTTACACATTCTCCAACTTTACTATCTCTCCACCTCACTCCTAGCAGAACAGTAAATTAGTACATACCGACAGAGCATCTTCAAGTTCAGTTTCTTTTCTTCCGGTGTTAAAAACCACGTGGCGCTCTTCACTCCTTCCGCTACTTTGGCCCGTTTCCTACTTGCGGATGAGCCGGGGTCGTGGCTAAGTCGACACTCGCTTAAGTCCTGGTTTACCCTTGCTCCAGCAGCACACAGCAGTTTGAGCAGATCTCCATCAAAAACAAAGTTTGTTTTGGCCCCAATTTCCATGGATGATACATCCACCTCATGTCGGAGAAGCAGTCTCACAATTTCGGCGCAATTTTCCAGGACCACAGGGTTGGATTCTGATTTTCCACTACGCTGTCCAACCGCACCGAGAACAAATTCGATTGGATTGTCCCCGACCTCGTTTTTCACGTTGACCACGGGTCTTCCATGTTCCAGGAATGCTTTGAGGAGGACTCTGTCGCCATCAAAGTCCACTGCAAAATCCAACACAGCAAATAGCTGATGATCCTCTCCATCGGCCACCGCATTGACATCGTAGCCACAAGCGACAAAATCCTGGAGCAACGCGGCCAGCCTAGGTCCCGGATGTCTGTCTGAGGAAGTACCACAAGTTTCTATAAGATAGGAGAAAAGCGGCTTTTGATAAAGAATCGTATGCCCCGGAATCCGGTATCTGATCCACTGGAAATCCCTAGGATTCAAATTCTGTTTCACAGCGTCAAAGGTTTTTTCGACGAATTCCAAGTTTCCACCGTGAACCGCACAGAGAAGGTCGTCGGCCCCGCGGCACTTGGCCCCTCTGGACAGCAGTTTCTCCAAAATGTTGCTTGAAAAAGTTTCCCTGCCGTTCCCAAGTAATAAAAGTAGTTCTAATGGGGTGAACCTGAGTGTACAAAAGATTTTAAAAAATTCACTCAATTTATTCCCACTTGGAACTTATTAGAAGGATTTTATTAAATCCAGGGAGCCCCAAACATGTGAAAGCAAATTGTTGAAATGTGCAAAAATTTTGATTTTACCTTAATGGACCCGTACCATCTGCCATTCTTTCACGAACCACGCATGAAAACCGAGGACGGTAGTTGGGATCAATGATAAACGCCTCCTGTTCAACATCACAATCCTGGTCCACCAGATATTCTACAAGAGTCGGCTCATTTCTTATAATGGGCCAAGTGAAGAGGGTTGCATTGGACTTGGGAATCGGAGCCGGTTAATATGTTGACATCCGCCTTATGCACCTCCACCAGCTTCACCACATGATCCACGTCTCCACGAGCACAGGCCTCGTGGATAATTACGTGGTCGCACAATTTGAAACTTTCATTCTGGTCGTCGTCAAACTTACATTCCATATTTTCTATCTGAAGGTTGGATATATTATATAAAACAGATCAGGAAACAATATTATATGATTGTAAAAAATAATACATGCACTTAATAAACAAGTAGTTAGAAAAGTTGTTCGGGGTATTTGGGGAGGACGGGACGGGAGCTTAAGGAAGTACAAAACTGTCCTCCTCGAAGGCCAAGTCCAAAATAATACTCAAAACCAAGATGAACAACGGGAGCGCAAAGCCAATATGAAGAGGTAAAACAAACTCGGTCTCCATCATCATCTACCTTTCATCCATCCTATCTGCATGCAATGAGCTTTGCAGATTAAGGTTGGGGAAAATGTAAAAGTAAGAGGAATGGAACAACTTTAGATATGTAAATATTATCATTGCAGTTGAATGGCCCATTTACTCCGTGTTAGTTTTACCAAATATCATTCCAGTAGCAAATGGTTCATTTACATTACATATAGGTAGTCTACCAGCTTCAAGTCCTTTTCATTACGACTCTAACATTCTAACTAAAAACAAAGCCCAGTCCAAAAAATATTATAAATAAGTCAGCTTCATATCAGAAGAAATGTTCCGCATTGGTTTTGAAATGGCTGGTATATATGAACACCGGCGCCCACAGAAAGGTTGAATAACACTTGCCCTGAGTGCTCCAACCAATCCATCATCATCCAGCGTTTATTAAAGCTATACAAGTTGTTAAAAGGAGGAAATGTTGGGATGAAATAGAGATTGATACTACATAGCGTTATGTAGGCTTTTGACTGGCACAGAAGTTAATAATACAATAAATGATCTGATTTGTTGTTGAGTTGGTTGGTTAATTAAGCCGAACATTGAACCAACCTGAACCTGCCTTTCTCAATGGGAGCCGTGACCGTGCTCATATGTGATTGAACCGCATAGGCATAGGGAAAATAAAAGGATGAGAATTAGATACTGCTTGCTGTGAAGCCCATTCAATCTCAATAAGATAATATTCCTTTAATAATTAAAAGAAATTGAGATCTCTGTAGGTTTTCTTAATATATTATAATGGCAAATTGGTTAAATGACAACTGGTACACCATTTAACATTTAACTGTTTCATTTTTCAACATGATGTGATAAAACTGCAAGCATCCATTTTCGAAGGAATCATCATCATCACCATCACTTCATCCTCTGCTGGAACCTGAACTGCGCTATAAAAGTTAGAAAATGGAATGAAATCACGGATTCATACGAAAAGTAGTGTATTTAAAAAAGTTTGAATCCTTCCGGATACGACTCAAGATGTATAGAGTATAGTGTGACAGGGGTCTATATAGTACAGGGGTGCACCCATAGGCTCAAAAGCTACCCATACGTCAGATCATGTAGTGTAGGGGTGTATTGGTAACTGGGGGTGCAGTGTATGACCTGCCGGCTCAGGTAAAAATGGGTGAGGGACGAAAAACAAAATTGGTGAGATTAACTGCGAAACGAGAACGAAATCTGATTTTTTCAGATTTTCAAAAGGAAATGTCCAGACAGCAATGGTTACACCGGGCTATTTCGATTTTTGCATACTTAACCACCAAAAAACCCCAGACAAAACTTATAGAATCGGGCACCGGAAGAATAGGGCAACATCATAGGACCAATCCTTTGTGGGGTGTCAGTGGTGGCATATACCTAATTGACATCCAAACGCCAGGGTATGGTTTGGTACAGGATATTGCTATTTGCAATGCATTTGCTAGTTACAGTAACTAAAGATAAGTATGCTTGCTTTCAAAAGGTTTGCTAGTTCTACTATACCCAGGATGCTCCCTAGCACACAACAGGCAGCCCCCAGCACCACCGTTATGCTACAGAACAAACGTGACTTTTTGAGATAATATCCAACCCACCTGTGTTGTATCTGCCGAACACTATCGGAATCGTATTATGACGTAGCTGAATGAAATAAAGCGTAGTACTTGGTTTATCTGTCTGTTCACTCGATAAATTTGATATCCTTTAATCGATTTTCACCAAACGTAGGGTCCAAGGGAGGTCCTAGGTTTTTCGAAAATTGAGTTATTAACGGTTACTGGGGTTTAACTGACAAATGGTTAAATGGTTGAGTTTTATACCCTGTGTATGCTGCCAGAACACCTAAGAGAGAAGCTATAATGGTGAAGAAGAAGAGAAGATTTGGTGGAATAATTTTTATTCCACTTTTTAGTAAAGTACTTGTTACAATGTGACCCTACTAGAATACGCCAAGTCACACTATATAATATGCGCTTCCATAAAATGCATGAGGCTTTCGAGCACCCCGCACCTGTTTTTCAGAATTCGATTTCAAAAACTTTAAACGGGTATTGCAAAAAAGCCCATTTCGAGTTCCAGATTTTTTCAACGCCAGATTGTAACTTGTAATCCGTATGAAAATCTATATATTTCAGTGACAAAATCAGGAACTCGAAATGGGTTTTTTTTAAATGGCAACTTAGTAAAATTCACATACTGCTCCAGACAGACAGAGCTAGACTAGAGAATGCCTGATTTTCGAACATTTTAACGGGACACAATATCCTTCTAACTTATGCTGAATATAACCGGGGAAAACTCAACCTTGGAGTAAATATGACACAAATGGGCTGACAAGATTATCTTAAACAAAACTGACAACGTAGAATTCAAGTTCGTCGCTAATTTTCCAAAATTACTTTCCCCAGCGGCGGGAATTTCCAACTTTGGTGTATATTGGACAAACACGTTACAATTCATTTCTTAGACATAACTGACGATTTAAAATTCAAATTCTTTCCCCAGCGGCGGGAATTTCCAACTTTGGTGTATATTGGACAAACACGTTACAATTCATTTCTTAGACATAACTGACGATTTAGAATTCAAATTTGTTGCTAATTTTTCAAAATTGCCCGCTTCCCGCCAGTGGGGGAGGGAATTTTCAACTTTGGTGTATATTGGACAAACACGTTGAAATTAATATTTTAGATGTAACTAACAACGTAGAATTCAAATTCGTTACCAATTTTTCAAAACCACACCTTTCCCCCCACTGGGGAGAAGTGTCCAACGTTGGTGTATATTAGACAAACACGTTGAAATTCATTTCTTAGACATAACTGACGATGGCTATCGCAGAATAAATCAATTCTGGAAAACCTGTCCCGTGGAAATTTTCAGACCTTGGCATTGAAACTCACCCGTTTAGCAATAGCAATTCGCCCGTGGAAACCCCATGTCATCGATAATATGTCAGCACCCGAAATGAACACTGGTCTCTGTCCTACCTGAGTTAAACATAAAACAACTGAATTAGCGTCGAAGAGGCTTTTGACTTCATTTAGCATTTCCGGAGCACCCTAACCACTCTCGACCAACCTAACCAAGTTTACCAATCACGAAAACGCAACCGATTTGGCCAAAGCGGAGCAACTACGTTTGGACCTCGTCTTAAACCTTTGGAAATTTCAGGGCTTCAACCCATTCTAAATTTCATTGTGGCTTTGGGTTTCTTTGAGTTTCAGACCTCACCTCACTTCGATAACCTCACTGGTTATTATCCTCATCATCCTCCAGCGGGAAGGAGTCTGAAGAGATTATCCAAACGGGCCACGGACGCTTGACCAAATTTTATTTCCCAAAATAACAAAATCCCAAATTTTATTTCCCAAAAGACGCAATCCCAAGTAAGATTTTTTGACCAAAATCCCAAAAAATATTTATTTTGTGAAAAATACGAACTCTCGCTTTTTAACTCGATAACTGTCGTATTTGTAAGTGATTGGATTTAGTCCATAAAGAGTCACAGCTGCTAAACAGCCACTGTTTTTTCTTGCACACACAAAATATGTTGAGTTTCCGTGATCAGCTTGTTTTTGATGAACGTAGCCATCACACACCAATAACTTTCCCCCCTATAACTGTCATAAATGTAATAATCACGCTACTAGTCATTTTGACTTGACGGTATACAAGTAAAAGCATGAGTTTCCGCCAACTTTAATTTCGGTTTTTCAAATGACTTTCGTCTTAAGAGTGAGTTTATGCAAAATGTGATCATGATATTCTAATTATTGTAGAATATGACTCATGTAAATATTTTTTGGGATTTTGGTATTTTGGTCAAAAAAGCTTATTTGGGATCGCGTCTTTTGGGAAATAAAATTTGGGATTTTGGTATTTTGGGAAATAAAATTTGGGATTTTGGAAAAAAAATTTGGTCAAGCGTCATAAGCCCTATCCAAACAGACAAAACTGAATGTAACAAACATTCGAAAGGTGCTTTCAGGTTTAAGAAAATTTCATTTTAGTGGAAAATGTGGAAGGCGGAAGCGGCCCTTCCATAATATTTATTCTCGGATCAGTTCTGATACTGATTAATACTGATTCAAAATTTCTGTCTTGTATTTTTTCGGAATGCAATTCAGTTCCAAATAAAAATCTTTTTGACTGTGTAGTTGATTCGAGGTGAGGGTAAGGTAAGTTCGTGCTTCAGCCTTGTATTTATTAGTTAAACTTTACTGCGTATTCCGTTTTTAAGGGAGATTCGAGTTCAATTTGAAAATAAAAGGATGCAAAGTTCGTTTTACGGAAGTCTGGGATTTTATGATGTCGTCGGTCAGGATTCAGGATACAAATAAACATACTAGTTGAGGTTGAGAGAATTGAAAAAAAAACAAAGATTAATACCGAAATTCTTATTTTAACCACATCTCTAAGGCTGTATGTCCAACAATCCAATTTGTCTACATTTTTATTGTCTTCGCCTTCATTTTAATATTACAGCTTTTACTATTAGCATAAAGTGATGGTGCACCTAGGTTTGAATGTAAATGTAAGTACAAGTGGATGGGGTAAATCCACAGAAAGGTTTTATTTTTGACCTCCTTTAGTGAGCAAACCCAAAAAGGGTTTAAGAGCGAACACAGAGAGCGGGATACATTTTGGTATCTAGCTTTGTTGGACACATGTTCAGGTTCAGGGTCAGGTATGAAGAAAGCAAGGGTATATGCACAAATACGGTACAGTGGAAATTCTCGACAGTGGAAAATTTTGGCTACTACTCATACCTAATTTTATAGAAGCTGTATCGAGTTCCATCTTTTCTACATCAACGGCCCACACTGGGCTCACTATGCAGAAATTGGTATCCATTTACTAAACTCAAGTCTGAAAATTCAATAAATTCAAAATTTACTAAATTCAAGTCTGAAAATTTAGTTAATTCAAAACTCATGGAAGTGAAGTCAAACAATCCAATAAATTCACTAAATTCAAATCTAAAAATTCGCTAAATTGAAGTCTAAAAATTCAATTGATTCAAAACTTACTAAATTGAAGTCTAAAAATTTAATAAATTCAAAATCCACTAAATTCATGTCTGAAAATTTTGTTAATTCTAAATTCACTAAATTTACATCATTATTGAGTTGTCATTTCTGGTTTATTAAATAATTTTGAGAAAAAAAAGCATTTTCCATAAAAAAAATTATGGTTGTGTACATCTCTGGTTTGAAGCTTTGGACTTTGAATCCCCATAACTCCGGTCAGAAGTGAACACCTCACCTGGGGTTTTTTAATCGATAATCCTATGGAAGTACTACACTTTGGAACTGGTCACATAGTGTGGGTTTACCTCAATGCAAATGGAGACTAATTTCTGCATACTGATCACATAGTGCGGCACACAGAATTTTAAACATTGGACTACATGATCAGTTATTTTATTATTTTAACAAACTGACTGGGTAAACTAACCGGACTACCTCTCGACCTCTCCCTTCCTGGAGACGACGTTCGAAATTTTCCACGATCGAGGTATTACACCACTCCAACCCACACACCTTTTGCTAACTTCAATACGAGGGGTGCAAGGTTGGAGAGGTGCATGGATGGTACGGAAAAAAAGAGCTGTGGACTGTGGGGTTACATGGATTAGTTCCTTCACCAGAACAAAAATAACTCAACCCGAAATAACTCTGCCTTTCCTTTGCATCCTCTTCAACGAGCTCTTCAGAGGAGCTCTTTACTCTTGAGCTCAGAAGCCCAGTCTGCGGTTGGGTGCACTCAAGTGAGTGAGCGACAGCGAGCACACAAATCACTCAGGTGCAAGCAGTGAATAGTATACATCATCGCCATTCTCATTCCTTAAAAATAGTTTTAGAAATTGCTCTATCGCAACAAAGTTTCTTCAAAAATGGATCCGCTGGAAATCCTCCCTTCAGAGGTAAACGTAAAGTTATTTGATTTGCCTTTAAAAGCAAAAATTAGTTTACATTATGCCCAAATACAGCTGCTAAAAATGATTTTTTAGATGTGGGAAGAAATCTTTGTTCGGATTAAGGGAGCTGGAGACTGGTTAAATCTGTATCAGGCGTCTCCCTCCTCCTTCCAGAGAATGGTTGGGCCTCGGATCCATCAAGCACTGTTTCCACAAGTAATCTTCCAGACAAACTAATAAAATCAATAAAAACATAGGTAAAAACATGTAAAGGCGATCTGTAATTAACTAAAAATCCAAATTTCATTATTAAATTGGTCAGGTTTCTGCCTCTGCTGGTCCAGTATCTGGCCGCTGGGAACCACCTGGTGAAGCAGTTGCTCCAACTCCGGCTCGTGTCGCACAAATGGAGAGAGGGAGTGGACACGCTGATTGAGAGCAAGGTTGAGAGTGGTGAATTGGCACCGGGTGGACTACCACAATACGACTTTGGCCGTCGGCGTCGCCGTCCCAGAGTAGTCTCGAAATTCCTGGAAACGTTTGAAAATCATCCAACTAGCCATAGCCCTTTTATTGGGAGCACGTGCACTATCCTGATTTCAGAGGATTCATACCAACCGACAATGCGTCTTATGTCCAAGTTTGGGGCTCATCTGAAAGGATTGAAGATTGAACACAGGTCTGACACTTACACAGTTCTGCGCCAGGTTCGAGATGTACTGCAACTTGTACCAGCTCTGGAGAGACTGAATATTCGAGGTCGTGTTTACAAGTTTAGCAGGGTTGCCGCCGAGCAGTTTCCAGGTGAGGAGGGATTATCACCCTTGCCCGCCCTTCCCAATCTTAAATCGATAGCTATCGAAACTTATAATTTGAAGGACTGGGTGGACAGGCAAGCCTTCCATAATGCGTTACTACGCACCTGCTCCAGCGCCAGGAACTCTCTGACCCAGGCCACCTTGGTGTGTGTTCCAAACGAGCTCATCCCGTTCCCCAACTTGAAGTCAGTGTGGCTGCTGGCCGGACCAACACGAGATGGGCTGGCCCTACTCGGAAGCTCCAGGTGGCCGTTGACCAAATTACGCATGGACTGGTCGAAATTTCTTCCTCTTCAAAGTGTGGACATTGGAGAGGTATTTCGTGCTGTGAGCCACTTTCATGAAACACTAACATGTCTCTCACTTGACGTGAATTTGAGATCACGAGAATGTTTTGAAATGGGCTCGCTGCTCCTCGTCCTTCCACGGCTGAAATCCCTGGAAATTTCGGGGGCTGGAATGCAGTTTGGAGTTTCATTTAACTCATTAGACTTTCTGGAGCATCTTTCCGAGCTTCAAGATCTCCGACTGGAGGGCTGGTCAGTAAAGGTATACATGAGGATGAACGAAACAAAAAAGATAAAGATCCCAATCATTGGTGGAATTAACAAAATTGACATGCGCGAGTCCAACATTTGGGAGATGCTGGTTCGGCTACGAACATTTCACTTCACCGGCGAACTTCTTCTTGCGCGTCCAAATTCCAAGTGGGTGACATTTCAACATTTTTATCAGAGATGTTCAAGTACACGCGTACTTATGTACACTTGTCCTTAAGTCCGTACTTAAGTACAAATTTGTACTTAGTACTTAGGACTTGAAGAATCCTAAATTAAAAGTACTTACCGAAAAAAGTACTTAAGTATATTTTCCCGAATTGTACTTTAAGTGCAAATGTACTTTGAAGTTATTTGTACTTTTGGGACTCAAGTACATACTATGTATTTAAATACGACACCAAGGTCTTTTGCATTCATATATGTAAAGTATAGCGGAAAATTATGTACAAATATCCTCAATTCCACGTAAATACATGTGTATTGTAGCTTATAACCACAACTATAATTAAATAACTTTAATTATTAGTCAAGTGATGCAATCATTCGTTCATTCTTTTAAAGAAATATGTGATTCTCACACGCTGTAATAATTACATTAACATTTAGACTTACTCAAATACTTAGTTTTAAACTAACTAAGCTGAATTCATTGAAATTAAAAATACTATTAAAAGGGGAAGTACTTAAATACAAATATGTACTTAAGTACTGCACTTGTACTTGGTACTTAGATACACCTCCCCATTAACATGTACTTGATACTTCGTACTTGAAATCAAATTATTTTAGAAATACTTAAGTATTTCTGTACTTGCAAACCTGCGCGTGCTTGGTACTTGTACTTAGTACTTGGCAAATAAAGTACTTGAACATCTCTGATTTTTATTGGAGGGAGGACGATGGGGATGGTCAACTCCGTTTTAAGAGTTTGTAAAAGATACGTAATTAAAATCTGGTTAAAATATATTGTTAGCCAGTGCGCTGTTTCCAATGACCGAAGTAATTCAGATTTACAATGAAATGAATCATTGATGTTTCGGGTTTTTTTAAAATTAGTAAATAACTACAAAAAAAGAGATTTATTGTATGAAGGGTAGCAGTGTAGCAGGAGGTGATATATATGATGGTTAAAAGCATAAATAAATATATGATTCTTCTTAGCTTCTCGGTTTAAGATGGCTTTGTTACATGATTCGCTGATATTTTATTTTATTTTTTGCCTTGTGTTATTTCCAAGCAAAGATTTGGTTGTGATCTTTACTTTTTCTCAATAAAGTGTTACAACATGTGTAGAAAAAAGTGGAAGTGTACATAACAGCGTCAGTTTGTTGCTACACATTTTATTTTCATATAATTCCTTTTGCCGCAGCGCAGCACATGAAGGGAGCCCTGCGTTAGCTCACTGACGATCCCTTTTCATTCATCCTTGAATTTTATGTAGTTAGTATCGAAAAGGTCTGGTCTAGTCTAGCTGCGTCTCACAATCCATCAGGTCACACAAAAAGTGCTAGGGAGTAAGTCTGCGTTGTCATTTTTGATTGAATTACCTGACAATAAGTTCACAATACTTACGGCCACGGCTCGAGCTGCAATGACTGACGAGTTGGAATCTTGTGCCTTTGCTTGTACTCAAATACTCAACGTATTTATTATATATTATATATACCTAGTCTCCGCAACCACCTGCATTCTCTCGAAGAGACAAGACAACAACACATTGATCAAAGGGCTTTAAAAAAATACGAAATTGTCATATAAAGAAAAGTACATAGTAGTTTTAGTAGGTACAGGTTATTCTGTTATTATTACACTTACTTACTTAAAACCCCAAGCAAAGCTCCAAAATTCCAGCAATTAAAGAAGGGATTTCGGCAATTCCGAAATTTCAGTCTGCTGCACTCTTTTTTTCGGTTGGATTATACCTGCCGGGATATTGGTCTGTGTTGACACATTAGAAGCGGTAAGTGTCAACAACAGGGGTGTTGTTGACACATTCCCATTGGGTCCAATGAATGTAAAATCAATCCTTGATCGATTAATGTGATGATGATATAATAGTAGTAGTTGTTTGACGATGGCCCCCACCCCATTTGCAATTGCAACTGCATTTTGATGGCTCCGACCGACGGCTTTCGTGATATATATATTATGATAATGTATTTTTAAGATTATGATTATTATGATGATGTGTGACACTGCGGCGGCGGCATGAAGCGAAAAAAAAATTCATGAGATTCCATGAACATGAAGCGTGTATATAGTCCAGCGTGTGTAAAATAATATCATGTTGGCTTTTTTGTCATTTGAAAATGGCTCATTCTTCATGTCAAGAATTTGCTCTCAGGAATGTTTGGTGTCCCTTAAAATGGCCGGTGTTTGTGGTCGGTCATCGGTGGTTGTAAAAATGAAGGGAAGGTCACGTCCACGTCACGCGTGGGCTACAATTGCACGTTCTCCTCCGAGGAACAACCGTCTAGCTAACTACTGACTGGATGTCCTCCTACTGCCAGTCAATTTACTTGGAGCAAAGAAGTACTTACAATTAGTGTGTAGTAGTATGTATTTGATGCCAGTCTTCCCCTGCTTGGTTCCTCCCTCCCTTCACACGTACTACGTGGTGTGTGCATGACCAGCCGCCGCCCACCCCACCCCACCACCACCAGTACAAATAATAATGCCAAAAAACTGAACAACTGATACTGACTCCTACTGTTGCCAGTGTTATCCTCCAGAGGATTAATATTACAACTGGCAGCAGTGGCAGCCTCAGCGCAAGTTGTGGGTAAGTTTTTCGCTCTTAGATTTTTTGCGTGGACGCCCAACTACACTTTGTTGAGTTTCATTGTTGGAGGTGATCCATTTTTATTATTACATTTTCAGTTCTTGGCCAAATCTAAATGACTTTGTACCTGCACCTTCTCCATCTTCACTTGCACCTCCACCTACTAATCCTCCTAACACACCCGAACCCGAAATTAACAGTGCTGAATCCTCACCTAAGAATTGAATATTTTTTTTAAGTATTGAAAGAATATCAAGTAAAATTATTAATTAAAATGTAATATAAAGCAAAAAATATAATATTACGTATAGGAAATATTATGTTTCTTTCTACTGTCTTTCCAGTTAGTTATTCTACTAACAGGATATAAATAATAATAGTAATTCCTAATGAACTGATGATTTATTCAATTACAAAAAATTAAGTGTAATCATCGGATGAGGATCTGATTTCAGTTTGTGCAGGTGTATCAAAAAATGTATCAATTGTGTTCAGTTGTCTGCGCTAATTATTATTTTTTTAGTATATATTTCAATCACGTAAGGTACAAGCTAGTTAATAAAGGCTTGATAGGCAAGTATGTAAAAATGCTTTTGTCTTTTTTTGTAATAATAATATTATATATACCTAGGTAATATCATGTTTCATACTAGTTAGTTAGTTATTAATTTTGAATTTATAAATAAAAAATGAGATTGCCGAGGCTGAGTATTCTACACACAGGAAACAAATAGCAATGAACTGATATACTCAAGTACAAATAATAATTAAGTGTAATCAGATGAGGATTATTATTACAATTTGTGGCGCTTTCCTGATTGTGCTCAGTTAACTAATTATTTTTTTTAGCATATATAATTATATATTTCAAACTAGAGCCGCTAGGCGGTTCCTCTCTCGAGGCAATGTACACACAAACTGGCATTGTATTCAACTTTTGCAAATTAATATTTTTATATCTCGAAAATACTCCCACTCATCAATTTTTTATTTTCGTCACTCTCCTTATTTTTTTTTCTTGCTGACAGGTCATACAATGTACCCCAGTTAATTAATGCACCCTACCTGCAATGATGTATGGGTCGCTTTGAAGTCTTTACCCTTTAGTAGACTCTTGCCTAACGCATTGTACCACCGGTTCCA
>JAANSN010003731.1:0-17420 GCA_036850665.1 Dicranocentrus wangi | reverse complement strand
TTTACTGTTTTGCATAAACTACTAGGTGAAGTGTTTGGAGAGAAGTATTGACTTTAATTAATACTCCCGTCCTCATAAACTCGTACTCGTAATAACAGTGTAGCGAGTAGCGAGCAACCTTTGTTCAAGAGTACATCCACAGGTTTGAATATTTGCAGAAACATGCTTGCATGTCGACTTT
This sequence comes from Dicranocentrus wangi, assembly GCA_036850665.1. Classification (NCBI taxonomy): domain Eukaryota; kingdom Metazoa; phylum Arthropoda; class Collembola; order Entomobryomorpha; family Entomobryidae; genus Dicranocentrus; species Dicranocentrus wangi. The sequence continues at coordinate 17,239 of JAANSN010003731.1, read as the reverse complement.
GGAGTGGAGTTTCCCCTGGGTTATAAGTAACTTATAATTTAAAGTGCTAAAATTCAGTACTCATTAACGAGCATATTTGTACACTAACCTACTATTTTTTTCAATTATATTGATGCACTCAGGCTATTTGTTATTCAGTATATTTTTCATAGTAATAATGGCAGCCATAAACTATGGGTTAGATTTTTGCCGGAATTCCTAAGTACCTATACCTTTTTGCACTCGTACAAAACCTCCCAATGCGCTTCATTGTTAGCCATTAGCTATTGTTGTTTATTGACAAGAAACGACGTGTAATGTTGGAAGTAACGAGTAGTTTTGTGATAACTACAGGCAGTAATCAGCACCACCGCACAATCATAATGGCACCTATTTTCGGGTTTTCTCGATAGGAAGTCTATAGCAAAATCCTCATCGCGACTCTCATTTACACTCATATTCCTACTGAGCCTTTTGTATTCCCATCAGTTGTGCTTTAAAAACCTTGAAATCTTATTTTCACATGGCATCTGTTACTGAATTCTGTACACATAACCCAATTTCCACTTTCGCACCATCATCAAATCATTACCCACACAGTGTTCGTCTTTTTAATAAGTCAATGTCGATTCCCCAATATTATTATTCTTTTGAATCTTGAAGATGAGAAGAGACCCAGGCCCAAACTACGTTTGTCCTTGTGCTCAAAAGCCTCTTTAAAAATGAATAATACAGTATGTGACTTTGGGACTAGGACCAAATATCTTTAGAAATAATACAAGGAAACGAAAGACACCAACTCAATTTGAATGTGAGTATTTTGCGAATAGATCGAATGGCTGATGTGATGGTATGATTAGTTCGTACTTTGTGGTACATAATGTATGTTATTGATGAGCCAGTCGCTTAAAGTTAAGCTCTCAGCATACGTGCTCATCACAAGGAAAAGGTCTGACTGACATTTTATATCCTCATCTCTTAAATTATTCTTTATCCCCGTGTCAAAATAAAGTGTATTCCATTGCACATGCCCAGTCGTTTCAATTCCACAACGATGAGCAATGGAATGGAAGCAGCGACTGCACAGAATTAAAAATAGGTCTTATATCAAAATTTCATACTTTTTCCATCATGTCTTTCATTTTTCATCATCAGGAGAGCATTATCATGAAAAAAGATCCAACAAAGCTAATATAAATGCCTACTTGCCATGTATCCCCATGCACGGCCCACGGTTGCGGCTTTCAAGAGTCAAAAACGAGAGAATAGCTGAACAAGAAGGCGTTCCTTTGAAGATCAACTGATTTGCATTCTGTTTTTGCTTTTTAACGATGATATTATTAATGAGGATGATGTCAATGGCAGGAAAAAAACACTATCTATCGAGGATAAACTATGTGTACATGCCTGGTTTCTGATCGCTTAGCTAAAAAGAATCCCATTCTTTCCACATTTTCTTATTCGATATAAGTAAACCAAAACTTTGTTTCCTCATATAATTTCAAGACAAAGTATATACAACAGAACCTCACCACTTTTTTGGGAGGTTGGACTGTCATGTTAGAGATTTTCAACTGATGTTGATGTATAGCCTATGTTTCACTTTAGCTATTCCCTTTTTGAGGATAGAGATTGACGAAAAAAAGCAGATGGAAAGGGTTACTTACACGAAACCGATGAAAAATAGAAGACGAAATATATAATGTAATGTAAACCAAGCCACTATAAAATAAAATGGAGATAGTGCATAAAAAAAGTGCATCTGTCTGTCTGTAGGTGCATTTCAAGTTCGACATGACGTACTTCATACAACAAAACTAGACAGTCCCGTCGCGACGCTGTGGTTGTCGATAATTGTAAACTGAGAAAAGGAGCTTTCAAAGGATGCCCATTTACATTAATGAACCCAGATGGAACATTGCTACTGTGTTCTTGTCCTATTGTATTTTATGGGCTCTTGCGCTTTCTACTCAAACTTTATAAATCTTACAATTTTATAGAAAAAGTTGGTTCACATTGAGAATCGTGCTATATACTGATGCCTATCCACACATGCACCACCAAAGGTGCACTTATAGTTAAATTGTCCAAAAATGGGAAAAGAGGATAAAGTCGAAGAGATTTTAGGAGTGAAGTTAATGAAAAACTAGGAAAGTAAATTAAGACGATAAGATTTTTTTTCGGGCGAATCCTGCCGTGGGATATCACTGCTGGGAGGGACAAGATTCCTTAATAAATTTTAGTGATGATAGCAATACGATAATTAAACCTGATGCGTGATGGTACTGATGGTACATCCACAGTGGTAATAATGAAATTATGTCGAAATGAGTCCCAAAAGTACCATCATCATTTTTTATCTTGCGTTATGAGTGTACCGAAGAGTGAAAAAAAAATGCTCGGAAAGAGGACTGACTGCTCATCTTGAAAGTTAGGAGACATTTTGTTGACTTTAGTAGGAAAATACAGGCCAGGGCCAACAACTACATCCATAGGGTCTCTGAGGTAATTAGTGTATCTTTTCTACAACTTTACTTCATGTCGTGTGCCATGCCTGTACTCCTACTCAAAATATAAAGGAGAGCAATGTGGAAAAAATTAATGAGCGAAGAGAAAGAGAGGGAGAGAGAACGCGACAAAGTAACTTTTTCCCTTGCTTAATTAGTTCACTAGTCGGGACGGGCCAATACGCTAGACGTGAAGTGTTGGGCAAAAATAGGGTAAATGAAATGTGTCTCTAGAAGTACGAATGCGCATAGGATATATGACAAAGTTTTACTGTGTAAGTGCAGATAACAAGAGTGACTTCATTTATTCTATTATATTGCAAAAAATGGAGGACAATGGTGGAGGTAAATTAATGGATGGGCACACAGACAGAGAGAGAGAATCTTGTTTGTGTGCTATAAAAAACCCTGTGTATGTAATTCAGTAACAGCACCTTCCATTCCACCCAAATCTTACGGGATAGGACAGTGTAGAGTTTTAATATGAGCTTTTGTTTTTGTGCAAGTTCCACTTGGGTCTGACGCATGATGTACGAAGTGCCAGGGTAAAATTAAATAAAATTAAAATATAATAGGTTTGCAGTGTACCCAGAGGGTGTGTAGCACCACTGTCGTGGAGTAACAGTCCAGTGGCGGTGGGTTGAGAAAGAGCTCGGTTTTGTGTTCTCATAAAAAAGCACTTTGCACAGTGTGCAAAATGTGCAATACAACTGTAAAAAATTACTGCGGACGAAATATTTTGAAAGAAACCAAGACAAAATATATAAACGCCGTTATGTAGCCCTTCAGTCAGACAGACGTACCAAACCTTCACTGCGAGTAGTGAGTGGTGTGCCGTTTTGCACTAAAAGTTTAGGACACCATGAATGAATTAGGATAGAGCTTAAGGGGAGGGACACAAGTGTTTGAAACTAGTAGTTTATAATCATCTGGTTATTGTCGTAAAGGGTATATTGAGTCATTTTTTAAAATGAACTTACATAATATGCAAACAATGAGTTGAGCACTAGTCATCTACAAAACTGTACAGTGTATGGCGTACAGTGCATGTGTTTCAAGAGAATTTATTTAGGTGAATTGTTTTGTGAACAGAAATTACTAATGCGCATTTTTCTTAATTATTAGCTAATTGGGCTGGGAGATGAGTCATGAAATGTGGATTAGATATTGCAACACGTGCATATGATATAGAAGGTATTGGGAATGAGGACATCAAACTGGAAATCGAAGAGGAAAACAAGCTCGCGTAAAAGTGATATAATGTAGATTTTCAGCTGAAGTCACGTAAGCAAATTATGTGTTTGCGTTGCGTCGTAAGAAATACGCTGACTCTCCATGATCCGTCAGTTGTTTCTCACGAATTACTGACTTTGCTGTATTTTCCCACATTAAAAAGGAAACAGTAAATTGGATCTATACAAACAAACCCATAATTGTTACCTTAAACTCATCGTCAGTATTGCACACCAAATCAGTACGACGTGATTCCTGGGTATCTCCCAGTTGAGCAAGGTTTAAACCCCCGGACACATAATTATGACTAATCAGAATCAAGCGAGTGTGACTGAACATACACACCTGCTACCTTTTTTCAATGGCGTTGTTGTTCACTATCCTGCGTCCTCTGACTCTCCATGATCCGTCAGTTGTTTCTCATGAATTACTGACTTTGCTGTATTTTCACATTAAAAAGGAAACAGTAAATTGGATCTATACAAACAAACCCATAATTGTTACCTTAAACTCATCGTCAGTATTGCACATCAAATCAGTACGACGTGATTCCTGGGTATCCCAGTTGAGCAAGGTTTAAACCCCTGGACACATAATTATGACTTATCAGAATCAAGCGAGTGTGACTGAACATACACACCTGCTACCTTTTTTCAATGGCGTTGTTGTTCACTATCCTGCGTCCCAATCCTTTTGAATTCCTCTCCAGAAAATGAGAAATGATATTACTTTTAAGGTGTATGGACATGGACACATCACATCAAAGTACAGGCGGTATTGCAAGTAATATGTTCAATTCAAGTATATATCCTGAATGTCTTCTCGAGTTCAAGCCTTTTTGCTCGGTAATTGCTTCGCGTAAAAAGAGATAAGGAGATTATTTTTGTTCCATGGTGCAGAGCAGCAGAGCTAAAGTACATACACCTAAGAATCTTATATAGTTTCACTTGTTATTTACCATTCTTCATTATCCACCAAGTGCAGTCCAAGTCAGCCACTATTTTGTATGACTAATGGAATATTTTTTGTTGGTAGACAATTTCTCCTTCCATTGTACTATTCTACGTGGTATACCTATACCACAGGGGCAATCACGAAATCACATGGTTGTGATAATGGTTACGTTATACGGTCTCCCAAAAACATTAGATACTTTTCGAGGACAAAACGAGCAAGTTCAGTGTAGTAGTCATACTTTCAATCCTTTACTCGTTGACGTTCTTCTAGAGACGCAGGAATAATGGCTCATGGGATACACTTATTGAAATATTGCATCTTGAAAAACAACATGAATGAAGCACACACACACAACCACTTCAAGCTTTTACCACTCTGCTTGTCTGACAGGAAGGAAAACCTGGGATGTAACGTGTGACGGTGGTAATGGAAAAGGATCATAATCATCCGGTTGTGAAAAGGCACAAGCACAAACAGGGATTTGGATTCTTTTTGATACGGTGTTCAGTATAACAAAAAGGCACGATAAGCATCATCATCATCATCACCATCCTCCTGAACCGCACTTCAGCACAGTAAATTTGGGATGTGTCAGCAGAACATAGTTTGAGCATATAAGCGTTTATTTCATTTCTTGGTTTCTTTTGGGAAAAAAGTCTGAAAATTCGTCATACCGAGGCATGTGCTCATGCATAATGATATCATATGCCATAATCCTATCAAGCTCATTACCGTAACGATAAAAATGAGGGATGCTCACATAGTTTTTTACTACCACTCGTAGGCAGGACGGATGATGCTATTATGCAAAAAATGTGAGTGGATCAAATAACACGGGATGATGAGACACAACACTCATTTGTTCTATTATACCGCTTTATACCTTTTGTGAATTGTGTTTACTTACGTTATGCATGGTACACATCATTTTTGGGCTAGGAAAAACGTTACACATATTTTTGGTGGTTTATGACTTGACATTTTCTGAAGGATGTTATGATGTTGATGGTGGATTTTGTGACAAAACGTACGAATCATGAGTTTTTACCTTTTTTTTACTAACTCTAGACTCCTCTTCCTAGTTGTGCATGAGGGCAGACCAAAAAACCACAGTTTTCTTTAAATCAGCTATGCACACGTACCACTTGTGTTTATAGCTGTGTTGATATTTATAATACGGTATGATGTTACGAGATTGCACAATACCAACAACTTACTTAGGAAATACTCCTGTAAACTTCTAAAAATTCTTTTGTAGGTATTTCGCATACATTGTCATACCATTGTCATACAGCATTACTATGACCCTTTATCTTCATGAAATACCCCCGGAGAAAGTAAGCGGCTTAAGGTTTAAGGACTAAAAGGCTGAAAACTGGTTTAAATGCTTACTTCTCAAGAGAATTTTAAAGCTTTTCCTGGATACACAACAACATGCACATCAAGCCAATCATTCTTATAGCATTACATTATTCCCTCCGGCTCTGATGTTTTTCAGAGGTTCCTCTTTCCAGCATTATCCTTTGACGTAGTGTATGTAGTTTATAGCAAGTATTAAAACTCACTCATTCCTGCGAATGCGTATTTCACTGCGGATAAGCCTGTTTGACTGGAAATTTATAATTCTTAAAAAGCTACTTGGGTGAAAAGAGACTTGCAAGTCTTCAAAACGCATATATATGGATGGCATGTCTAAATTAGGTATTCAAAAATTAACAGATTTTGGACGCGAATAATTTACGAAGGCGATGATTTGGGTAGTAGGAAAAATGGATTTTTGCTTTTCGCACGTTTACTCACACCTATTTCCTGTTAATGCTCAGCATTAACCGTAAAATAATTATGCTTGCCTAATTTGCGAAATTAATGCATTCATTGTCACTCATGATGTGTATCGGTCGGTAGTGCAGACATGTTAAATACAGGCCTACCTAAAGGCAAAACACGTCACGGCCGGCTACCCTTGTTTTCTTCTTGCACACGCAGACGAAAAGTAAAAGATTGTGAAACAAGGAGGGTATATACTGTTCTGTGTACAACCTTAGAATGCGAAAACGGGAAATAGGCTGACACAAAGTTGACATTCATTTGACCTATTTTGTAGGCAACCTTCCTTGTCTTGAGCTCTCCATCCGCTTTTCCTTCTCGTTCCGTGTATGATGTAGTTGTTGTGTGTTTATTCCCGTATCTTTTTTTATTATTCTCCTTGTCAATGTTCGTGTCGGTTGTGAATAACGTGAACATGACTATTTTCGTATTACGCAGAGAGATATATTAACATGCGAACCACCAAACTACCCTTTTCATGCGGCGTGATATACACCGTCGCGTCACCGTGTCTCGCCTTTAGTATACACATTTTCAATTTATATCTCATTTTCTGCCTCCTCTCAGGCCTTTATAGAAAGGAAATTGAATACGTATTTGGAACTTTGTGTTTCACAAAAATAAAGAGATTTCTAATGAAGATACTGAATATATAGGTCATGCAGGATGTATAGTAACTCGTTTGGATTGTTTTTCCGTTGATTTTCTCCTAGTATAACATCTAAAGTTTATCGGGATATGGGCTACGTAAGTGAACGTAAGGAATTGAAATTTCAATTGGGAAGACAGAGAACTGATAGAAGAACAGAAAGAGCCCTGCTTTTTCTCATTTCCTCTTTATGTCCATGTCATGTGCAATTTTCCCTCTGATTTCTGAAACTATTTTTATATAACAAGAAAAAAGATCAAAACAAAGAAAGTGGAAATAAGGACATACCTCTCCTATTTCCAAAAGGGAAGGAACTCGTGTGTAATTTGGGGTGCTCAAAGTAGCTTCTACAACTGGATAAAGCATCCTGCCAGAAAGAAAAACATGATTGGGAAAGACATGCAGTCTGGCACTGGGGAAAATGAGAAGGCGATTGGATGCACATCTTTGTCGGTTCTGCATTTATATTACATTTAAAGAAATGAATAACTAGTTCAGCAGCTCCAGCTCCACTATAATGTATACTAGACCCACAGTCTTAATTCAGAACCTTTCCTTAATACTAAGCTATACCATATGGTTTGGTCACATGGTTCTGAAGTGTAGTTTTGCAGCATAGTGGTTTAAAGTACGTGAGAGAAGAGCATCCTTGCTCTCTCAAAGACAGCCCAACCCCATATTTTTCAGTTAGCTCTGCTCAAAACTCTCTCCGAATGTTCATTTTCATGTCCTTTGAGAGCACAAATGAAAGTTGACGGGTACAAGTGAAAGTGAATCCAGAAAATATGTATGAGGAGTTGTATAGGGTTTCAGAATGTATCTGTGTACTTCTATTTATAATTTTGACAGTAAAGTCAACCATATATGAAAAGCACTAAAACAATTTTTCCTTGACAAACCAATTTTTTTTACAGTTGTATCTTTGCCTCTAACCATGCTTTCCTCTAGTTGGAGTCACGGGTTTTATCTCATTTCCTTTCTCTTCCAGTCAGATTGTAAAAAAGGGAAAGTTTTCCTGCCACCGTGAGGCGGCTTTTTAACTCGTTTCTGCAAACCTACGTACTGATGCCCAGTTTCAGTTTTGAGGCAACTCTTCCAGATACTTCACTTGAAAGAAAAAAAATTGTTAAAAATGTGAAGTAGAGAAATGGTTAGCGAGCAGGAAATTAATATTTTTTATAACTAGAGTGCACATGGCATACTCCGCGGTGAAAGGTGTATCGTAAAATAGGTACGTTGGATATTTATATGACATGTGTGTGGTTGATGCTCCTCAAATCCGTAAATATTTGGGTTACGAAGGTACGGAAGAGGAAACTAGAGCGTGTTTGATGTTTTAGGATAAAATAAGGAAATTATTTATTTATTGCGTTTTATCAGCTTGGTCAGGTCGCTTCCTGGAAAACACGGAGATGTTGTTGATGCTACTAAATGCTAAAGTCAGGGTATACAGTTTTTTTCTGGGGCAAAGGAGCCCAATCTAACGTATGTACGCTGCCCCAACATTTAACTAAATGAACTTTGTGTCTCTGCAATTATTTTATATTCGTCTGGACTTGGGGTTCTTCCATTTGGCAGCATTTTTATTTTGGCATCGTATAAACAGGGTATCATTTATGCATACTTCTTTGTTAGTCTACAGTCTACTGCAGGAATCAATAGTTAAATGAATATTTTAGGGGGAAGTGTATATGCACCCGTGTTGTTATTCGTACACCCGACCCGAATGGTGATAAATTGGAAAGTGCACTTTTGCATGTAGGTACCAGCATCTTGTTTTGTCCTCGTTTCCCTTTGCACATATCATCATGATGTTGGCGTCTAGTGATCATATCTGATCTGATCGACCACATTCTATTATTGTTGGAAAAGTTGAGTAAAGGGGAAAGATATGGTTGAAGAAAGTGGTCCCGTTTCCTCTTTCCTTTTCAGAGCGATGATGATAACCACTTCTCCAAACGAATATATCATCATCATATTCCATTTCGTACGCTTTCAGTCTTCCTTTTGTTGTATTGTTGTCAGAATGATGGTCGGAGAAAAATGGAAAATTGCAAGTGATATGTGGATATAGCAAATGTCGTAGTGTGCTTTTGTGGTGTGTATGTGGTCCTATTCAAATGTAGAATAACTTTTTTTGCCAATTCGTCTTCCGTACGGAAAAATACTTTCCATCACGTCGCTCTTGCTTGAATTGGCGAGAGAATAGTGCAAGAAAAAATGTTTGTAAATCAAAGTAAGTATATATATTTTTCCCTCCTGTCTGCAACCTTGTGTTTGCACTAGTAAGCCCTTTTGACTGGAAAAATTGTTGACGATGGGATCTCGTTTGTTATGCAATGTGATGTAAATGATTATTGACTTATGGACAATGTACGAACGTACTTTGGGTTGATATAAGGGCTAAAGTTCATTTTAAAGAGATGTAGGTGTTTCTAAACTATATACTTGTGAAGTAATATTGGTACAAGAAAATCACAAAGTCGGCTCGTGTCAATGGCTAAAAGTAAGTGAGCAATAAGACAGCATAGGAAGGGAAGGGGCTGCACCACAACTGAAAAAGTTGATGGGGTGGTGCACATGCGAAAGGGAACTTTTCCCACTTTTTTCCCAGCAAACATGCTTTATATTTATTTCAAGGAGACTTGTACTCCGTGTCCTTCCTCACAGTTGCCAAAGACGTAGAAAGAAAAAGTGGCAAGACGAAATAGTTGTTGTTTTAGAGTTAGTTACCAGCGATGTATGGAAGTGTAAATACAGGCCAGTCGCTCGCCCACTATATCATTCTGTCCGACTTGGGCTGTACGAATTGTGGTCGTTTAAATTTCAACTGTTATTTACATTGCGTTAAGAAAGGTTCTATACACGTTATACGCGTAAAATATTGTCTGGGTGGTATATCGCTGCAAAGATATATATGTTAACTTTCAGGTTGGATTCGTTTGCCCATCTTGTTAACAGCACACCTCTAAGCCTATTGTCTATGCAGTACTTAAAAAGGATGTGCTGTGTTAAGGTGTAATGGAGTGGTTTAATATTGTATCAGAATAAGCATGTATCATACACAAAGTCGTCTGGAGGAACTTTTTGCAACATATTATACAAAAATGGAACAAGTGCAACAGAGTGGAACGCATGTTTTCAAGTTTTTCCCATTCCTATGCAAGCTGGAGTAGATTACTATAATGGCTGCAGAACTTATATTTCGTTTGACACGACACCATCCCTTTTTTAAATGGAACATCTCACTTGACTCACATGTGGCTTTAAATCACGGCATTTTTCCTGGATAATATTTCCTGCTTTATTTAGTGTTCCCCAGAGTCCAAATGCTGGACACGAGGAAAAATGGGACACACACTGTGTTCCAACACGCAAAAAAATCACTGTCAATTTCTAGGTCGTCATTTGCGTGCCAAAATTTATAGGCCAGTAATAACACACACACACACACATACAGCATACAATTTTTGACCTGTGATACCGATGAATCAGATTAGGCCAGATTTTTCTCTCTGTATTTGTCCAGCTTTACCTCTAAACCTCCCTCCCAGTCCCCAAAAACTTACCACAACGTATCAGATTCCATATTCAGGTCGTCCATTACCATCATTACTTTCATTTCCTTCACACCGTATAAAACCATCCTAGCTTGTGAGCATATATATTCTGATTTACCATGCGTTTAACCTAAATCCCTCCTTAAACTCCCAGGTTCTTCTGCTGGATAACTGCCCCACAAGGGATTGACCTTTTCTCGTTGGAGATGACCTGAAAAAGATCATAATAATAGCCAAAGCGAAGAATTTTCAGTTCCGAGTTGCGACATACGTATTAGAAGGTATTACACATCGCGTGTGCATTGCACTTGTGCGGGTTCACATACGCGGTGCATGCACACGTCTCGTAAAGTCATACGTATGTTATTCCAACTTTTTAAGAGAAAATCCCACTGCATGAGAATGAGGACATTGTATCTTCCCCCTGATGATGATGGGGATCATTACAATAGATTCTTTTCCATTAAATCCACTATATACGAACATTCAGTCAGTCAGTAGCGATCGTCATGCAAGAAAGAAAGTAGTTATAATATGCACCATGTATAGCCAACAAGGCAGCTTCCTTTACGTCCTTTTACGAGTCACAGACAACCGGCTTGAGATAAAAAAGGAGCTTCGGTGAAAAATGATAATGGTGAATATGTGTTGTAACAGAATGATACGATCATGATGATGGTACGATATTATTGCTAAAGATAAAAAGTCCACGTTTTTTACTCTTATTACTATAGTCATCGCGTCGGTCGGACAGCCTATATGCTAAGTCGCTGGAATGAGCTGAAATGTATGATGGAAAAGTTTTTCTTTTTTGAAAAGTTAAGTAGGCTTTAGTTACTGGATGTTAAAAATGACAACAATATATTATTACTTTCTTCCTTGATGCTCAGAGTAGAAGCATTGTTAGTGGAATGATTGTAGTTTGACCTGACTTTTTGGCTGCGAGCCTACTCCAAGTTGGAGTGGTTGTAGAGATATATGCGTACTACGACGACCACCAGCTTGAAGAAATAGTTTGATGCGGCATGGTGAAGTGAACGTGATTTGGAACATGGCATATGGCATACATGGATTTTCTCCACAAGTCATGTACGAACGAACGAAGTACGAAACTTGTGTAAATGTGAATGGGGAAAAGTGAGCAATGCAGTACAACGTTTTTTCATATGTGTAGCTCTCTATTTCTATTCTATCCCCTCCAGTGAAAAAATTTTCCTGAGAAGAACAATAAAGTATCAAAAATACTAAAAGCCATAAGCCATTGTAATATATGCAAGAAACGAGATTTTTACTCTGTGAAATATCCTCTTTTCCTCGTGCTTCTCCACTGTGAGTAATCCAGCAAGCACTTTTATTCTTATTATTACTCCGTACAGGAGCATACACTTTATATAATATTGAGTTGTGAGAAGTAAAAAAGCTGGTATTCCTTTAGGCAGTTTCGTTGATTTTGATCTGCAACGTGATATCGTTCTCACTCACAGCAAGATGGGAAGAGGTTGTATTGCGTGCAGCAATGTTATCCCTATACAAAAAGCAGTGTTTCTTCATCTGCTGTAAAAAAAGAAATATAAAAATTGATTGCTATAATAGAAGAATGCTATATGCAATATGATGAGATGGTGCTTGCTTAAAGCGCACCTAAGTAAACTTGGTGTGCCAGACTGAATTACTTTCAGAGCTGTTTTGAACCCGAACCAAAGACTCATTTCACTTTTAATCGGTCTCTCCTTTCAAACAAGGGAGGATGGAAAAACGAGCATTGCCAAAAAAAGGTTGTATCATGACTGGACGCTATAATAATAAAGTAATGGTGATTCGAGTAATGATTTCGGGAAGAAATAAACGAAAGAATAAAAACTGGATTATTGCACGCTATTTTTATCATGCTCATGTTCATCCAACACCGATTAAATACTTAGGCATGCAGATCGTATACCTATTATACCTATTCCATACCCGTGTATTTTATGTGTTCGTTTCATAACGCACCTGAGAATCGAACCACATTCTGCCGTATTTATTTCGACATGTCATGCATGACGTGCATAACATAGCACACTGGTGTGCATGCAGATGCGTTATTTTAAGAAAATAGCCGAAGTGGAAGGAATTCTAAAGCAATATCGTTTCGGTAGTCTCCGCCGTTGTATTATGTGAAGTAGCTATGTGGCTCTGTTAAATTCGCATCCCAACATGGAATCACCGTGAGGTACACAAAATACGTTATGGATTGTCCTTGATCATGGTATGGGATTGATTAAGAGGGGACCAACGACGATTTAGTGTTTTAGCATTCCTGTCTTTTATCTTTATGCTTGTTTGACATCTGTTTGTGAGTATAGAGAATAGAGCGGTGACAATTGCCACCTTATCTGCATTGGTTGAGAGAGGTGATCACTATGCTCAGAGTTGACCTTGAGTTTGATCGGTATTATTAAAATTGATTGTGTATACAACGTAATTTCAGAAGTTGTTATATCACAAAGCTGGTTTTGGTTTATGACCTAGCAAAAGGGGAAAAGCTTATCATGGCTGTACACAGCATATAATACCTATTCCACAAGTTTTTATTCTTTCAGACGTTTCGGTGTCGATGTCAATAAAGTATTATTTATGAGCTATGCATGTCCAGCAACAAACAGGACGGCCACTAAAGAAGTGGTGTATGCTTGTGTACATAGCTCATAAGTCACCGAAACAGCCCGACAAATGTCACAATGGCGTAGTTTGCCAATATTCCGTTCATTACCAACACACCCAGTTCACCTTTTATCAGTCAATGTTATCAGTATCATAAATATAGTAGGAATAATACCTACTTGAAATTCCGCTTCACACTGCCGTGTTGGCATTTCCTTGCATAAAGTTTCCACTGATATTGTGTGTCGCAGCGCAGAGTAAAATTTATGGGAGTTGGGAACCCATGAAAGCGAACAACAGTTGAAAACATTAAGATTGATGGCAGGTGACAAGGATTTCATCATTACCTATATTAGGTTTTTTACACGTTACGCATATTCCTTTCGTAAAAAGATAGATGCTTTCAACTGATTAGTGGAGTCGCACTGAGGAAGACACAATCTAAAAACATTTTAGTTTAAAAAGATTGTATCACTTTAGTAGGTTCTCATAGTCGTAGCTTATATAGTCAGAGACAATACATTACTTTGCTGAAAATAAAAGGAAGGTAAATCCCAAAGATGAGTATGGTAGATACCCGATTGTCAGATGGAAATGAATATTAATTGCTGTTCCACGGAGGATTGATTGTTGATTTCTCATATGACCATGGCTTTTGCTCAAATCTGGAAGGTGGAAAAATTTATACTCCTTCTTATACATGTATTGACGTTGATGACATGACTCATACTAGTCATAATATTCTCGGTAGCGCATGGCGCAGTTCCTGTGAAAACAACACTCTTCTCTGCCCAAATCCGTTCTCAAGGTGGATGGAATTGCTGAAAATCGTAAAACTTATATGCAAATCCCCAAAAATATTAATATCGAATTGTGTAAAAGCTTTAAAAAGTAGGCACATACTAGCTTACAGCTTTAGCTATCTAATATATACTCGTGTGATCTAACATACTCGGGTGAGCGCTATTATTATTGGGTATCCTCCCTCAGTGCGTAGTGAAACGTGAGTTAAATGGCGTAGAGAAGTTTTAGTTTAGTATGTAAACAAAGCTATTATCTTCCCCATTTTAGCCACACTGCTCTTGAACCTGAACCCACTGAAACTGAAATTGTAACAGTTTTATAGTGCCTTACGTACCAAATGCACTCACACCGCACATATGCATACAAAGTAGGTAACAAAGAGGTACATGGCGAACTGAACAAGGTTAAAACTCAAATCCCACAAAATCGCTTGTATCTCTCAGATATCTTTACACGTATAAAAAAAGTGTAGTAATTGCAGTTAGACACTTACGCTTTTCAAATTCTATTTCATATATACTATCCACTCCTCGGCTAACTAAATTGTCTTGTTTTATATCATTTCATTCATGCCAAATGATTATGATTATTGTTTCTGGCTTGGCTGCCTTTTGAAGCTGGTATGGTTTACTTAGAAAAGTGTTTCTTTTCTGGCGTAGGTAATGCCACTTTACGCCGGGTTAAAAAATGCCCACGCGTTACTATACTTTTCTGCATGTAGGATTATATTTTTATGGGATTTTCCTTTCAATGCAAAATGTTCAATGCACTGAACTGCACCATATCATGTTCATTCGTTGTGTGTGAGGTTGTCTGATTCATTTCAGTTTCACTTTGAAACTCATAATCCATCATGCAATGCAACAATGTGTGGTTCAATGTACGTCTAATGATTATGATTATTGTTTCTGGCTTGGCTGCCTTTTGAAGCTGGTATGGTTTACTTAGAAAAGTGTTTCTTTTCTGGCGTAGGTAATGCCACTTTACGCCGGGTTAAAAAATTGCCACGCGTTACTATACTTTTCTGCATGTAGGATTATATTTTTATGGGATTTTCCTTTCAATGCAAAATGTTCAATGCACTGAACTGCACCATCCATATCATGTTCATTCGTTGTGTGTGAGGTTGTCTGATTCATTTCAGTTTCACTTTGAAACTCATAATCCATCATGCAATGCAACAATGTGTGGTTCAATGTACGTCAGTGTGAGTGTGTGGGTCGTAAAGTTGTAAAATTTTTATAATGGTAAGTAAGAAATATATGTAATACTAGATATTCTTATTATCAGTATGAAAAGGGGAAAATCGTGTTTTCACCTAAAAAGAATTTAGTTTTTCATTCTGGTTCTCTCTATTGAAATATAGGTATTTGCGTCTATTGCTACCTGCCTAATTTCACGAGCTGTATGATCGTTCGTCGTAATACGTGTACTAATCTTCTAAAATTCTAGTGTTAATATTACATCCTCCCTCTCCACCACATACGCTACTTGTAGGATGCCTAAACAATTTGAAATTATGTCCTTTGTTGAAACATTTGTATCCTACATGTTTTCTAAATCCGTCCAAACAGAAGACAAATATTGAATGTTGCAGTCCATATAGCGATGAACTACTTGAATAAACACAGTCTCACTCATTATTCTTTTGTCATTGTTTTGCTAATTGCAATTAGCACGGTTTTATTCATCCGTCCATTTATCTAAAAGCACTCTTACTCTTAATGTTTGCTTTATTGCAAAATAGCATTAAACTCACAGATATTAAATTGGACACTCATAATTACAAATCCCATGAAAATCTGTTTTTTACATGTGTTTGTCAACAAAGAACTGCCAAGTCAGTGAAAGTTTCGCAACGTTTTTGAAAAAAAAATAACTTCAACTTTTGTTTTTCTTTTGAAATGGTCAGTTTTTGAAAGTTATTTCTGAATACATGCATACATCATCCATTATCCATATGGCTAAGGGGAAATACACCATGTCATTGTCACAAAAAAATAAAAAATTATTGAGAAAACAGACAGTTTTGATGCTGTCATTTTCCTTAGTGGTTTTCTATTAGCGTTGTTGCCTATCCGAGTAAATAAATTTCAATTTGTCTGTCTGCTTCACAATGTTTGATTATTTGCTAGTAAATACAAGTAATTAGGTTCAATTTAATAATTTGTAATGATGATATTGCAGTATCATTGCAAGTGCTGTGAATTTTATTGATGTTTTCTAGAATTACCACCACTGACTGACTAGTAGTACTTATTTATACAAACTTTTTCAGTATCGTCATCATCACATATCGCAACCTTGCTCTAGTTGCTCTACTACTCTGAGCTTTCCGTTTGATAATAGATGAAAAATCCTCAGAGAATACAATCGTCAATAGAACATGATATAAATACTGTCTTCTGATAACAATTACGAGTTTAGATGCAGATTAGACCAATTTAATAATAGAAAAATTGTAAAGCAATGAACGAACGGTAGGGAAAATTGCGATTTGTGCAATGTACAATTGCGAATGTCAATTATAACTTGAATCAACTGCAGAGTCCTTCGTTTGACTTAAGACTTCTTTACGTGTCGTCTTGTAGTTCATTCCCTCAGAAAACTAATAAGAAAATCGATCGTATCTTACGTAAACTTGGAAAAAGTACAAACTACACCTTTATTAGTAAACATGCGCAAGAAGAGGCTGAGATACATTATATTATAATTTATAATATTCATGCAGAACGCCCATGCTAAGTAGTCCCGAAGACATGAACTCATACGAAATGCAATACTTCATGGGAATTTTCCCAGGGTAAAGGGCAACATTTTGCAGGACTTACGTACTAATTTTCTTATTACCTTTGCTCTCTGTTGTTGTTGCTCGCCGTGGCTGTCATCATACGTGAAGTGGGGATTTGTTGATGAGGTGATTCAGCTTTTGTACGTACGTGTATTGTCTGAAATGGAAGCGAAATAAAGGGAACAATTTTTAAAAATATAATTGTTTACGTTAATACTACGAGGCATGTACAAAGATTTTTAACGAGAAAACCCGCATGAAGTAATTTTGTGGAGTTCATCGGTATCAT
>JAANSN010003730.1:0-17420 GCA_036850665.1 Dicranocentrus wangi | reverse complement strand
GACGGACAGACGGACAAACATGAGTAAAGCAATACTAGCTTCAGCTTTGCTTTCAGCTACGTAATAATTTTAGGTATTACCAAAACTAATAGTAATACTTAACTTAACTCAGTGAGAATAGAGAATAAGGGATGATGATTTTTAACTTTGTTTTACAGATAATAAATAATAGTTAGGAAGTCAATTTTAGTTAATAAACGTAATAATTGTAGCATCATTGAGTTGGAATAGCAAGTTGGTGCTGTGCTAATATTTAGCAAGAAAAAATGAGCTTGCATGCAAGATTATTGCATCAACTACGTTTGTTGCTTGAGTTGCGCATATATTTTCCCATTTCCGACACCACTTTCCAACAAAGTTATGTTCTAAGGGGCTTTATTGGATTGACGATTTTACTAAACTAGTCATCGTGTATCTAGCATAGAAGTTTTGAGTTTTCCTTGTCTTTTGACTTTACTACTGACCGGTAATGTATTTCAGTTGGAGAAATATTTTTATTATTTTTTGTTTATCTTCTTAGGCAGGATATTCTTGCTACACTTAAGTTTGTGTTTGTGGAATATATTTGTGAGCTAAGCAACTTGTTAGAGTAGTCATGAGCTAGAAAAAGCAATCTAAAAAAATCGTTGAAAAATTAAAATGTTTTTCCGACTTGGGGATGTCATGGCCTATTAATAATAAGCAATAAGAATGCTTTTCAGCAACAACTTCACTTTATGCGACGGTCAAAGCATCGCTATTAACTACTTTAATTCTTAAAGTTTGTTTAACGTTGAAAATTCTGGATGTATGGCGAAGTGTGCTAGTACACTAGTTTTTCAAAATTCACATTTTGCCAATAGCAGAAAAATAGTTATTCTCCGTGAAAATGCAATGGAAAGCCCGCACCTCTTCCTTTCCCCTTCGTTATATACGAAAAGCTCCAGAAAGACTGTTCGCTTTCCCTGGGCTATGAAACAATAATCCGCATTCTTTTCAGCTATAAGCAATTTTAGTGACCCGTGGTAGCTAGTCAAAAGCCAGCTCTATCTAACATTAAGAAATATCGCACTCTTGAATAATGCGGCGGGGTTCTCTTCGAAAGCTCGAGTAAACTAAATAAGTGAAAACTCCTTTAGCCACAATGTCGCCATCAAACTCATTAAAAAATTAATATTATTAAAAGTTAGCGTGGAATAGTATGCTGATGTATGAGATGGTAGACCGTGTCTATGCTGGTAATGGATATCATGAAAGCGAACAAAAAAGCCACGTAAAACCTTTACAAAATTAAAATGTTTTGCAAACTTAAATTTACTTTGATGGGTATATGGCCTTCTCAAAATGAGAGGAATTGGTGTGGCTGGGCTCGCTCACGCTCCAGTAGCATGTCGAACAGTAAAACCCCAATATTGAATCAAAATAAATATACGTCTGACTGAATTGAATCTGGAGGGTAAATCACATTACAGTCCTACCTGAACTACTAGTGAAACTAAACGCACTGAATCAAAATGCTAATTCAACTCGGAGTGAACGAGAGTGTAGCCAAAATCCACTCCCTCGCCCGACGGGCCCCTGGCAGCATTGTGGAGTGGAACAGGAGCAGTTATGAATTGGCTCTTGAAACCAAATCCAAAGACAAACTGTGGGCTGCGGGGATTGTAACTGCGAGCTGCTTCTTCGGACTAAACGCACGGGTGGCGTGGAGTTCAGGCGAGTTCGAAATGACCTTTTTATGTGGACTTTTACAATTTGCTACAGCTGCGGGTGGTGCCTCCTCACTTTCTTTTCGAGAGAGTGTGTCCGACTGTGCGGGATTTCTCAACGGACTCCTCCGCATCGCAAGTGACTGGAGGAGGGGTAAATACCTAAATATACGTAAGTACTCCAGTTCCGTTAGTTATTACTTGTTAAACCTTGTATCTTGCAGATAGGGCTTTTCAACAAATTGTTCGACCAAACGCCTTGGCAAAACTCTTGGTTGAGTCGTTGACCATCGTGCAGGTGGCCTATCCATTGCTATTCTCAGCTGCCGCTCTACTTTTGCCGTGCTCGCCGTTGAACTTGTTTTCATCCCTGATGGGCTGGTGCGACCGCAACGACGGTAACTCCTCCGTTCCGAATTTTGAATGGTTAGTCAGGGTGGTCACAGGTGTTGCCACAGCAATTCCCCATCTTGTATTCTGGAAGGCATATCTCTCACAAGCAATAATAGACCTCCTGCACATATTTCTTTGCTCCCTTTGCCAGAAAGCTTTCCTCCAGTTTATGCTCCACCGGCATCGCCTCGACGCAGACTTTCCATCTCAACTGAAGTTGTATCGAGGCTCTCAGCTTCTAAATATTTCCTTCAGCAATTACTGCTCTTTCGTGTCCTTGGCAATCATTGCTTCTGTGATGGCAGGTGAAATTTCGACTACCAATTCAGCTTTTAAAGTCCTTGGTGGGTTGAGCAGGCTGCCCCTACTCCTGAAGATAATCATGACGGCAAGTTGCCCTGTGCTGTATTTGTTCCATTTGATGGCAGTTGGTGGTGCAGGGTCTGTGAATACATTGTCCCGCTCCATTTTGACAAAGGTGACGAGATCGACTGTGCAGACCAAGCTCACCCGCCGACAAATTCGATCGGCCAGACAGCTCAAAATCCAGTTTGGAGAGTCAAATTTCATTGAGGCAACGACAGCACTGGTCATGCTTGATTTCACTCTCCGTCGCATCGTAGACCTCCTTCTAATTGGAGGATAATAGGGTCTGGATATTAATGTATTATATCCAGTTTAGATGCTTACCCAATAAAGTGCATTTCATTGCTAATTTCGTTAGCCGCCGGCGCTGTGCTTTCGATCTCAATCGCACTCTTGAATTGTATGAGGAAACATATTATTTAGGGCTTCGTTCCTGTTGCTAGAAAACACTCCAAGTGCGTTGATGGCTAGTCACAGATTACAGATTAAATATAAGTAGGAATAACTTTAACAACATATATCATTAGTATTATCAAAAACAAATAATATTAACTTAGCTCAGTGGGGATAACAAATAGGTGATGATGTTTAACAAATTAAGTATTTTATAAATAATGTGAAAGAGGCGTATATTTTAATGCAACGATTAGTTGCTAGCATTCTATGAAACGGTGAAGAGTCCAAAGGTAAAAAGAGTACATACGCTGGCCTCTACCGGCTCGGAGGCTAACGGGCAATTGACGAGTGCGCATGGATTTAAAAAGTAAATGGTAAATGGTAAACGCATATATTACAAGTAAGACAGGCAGCTATCATCTGGACTTAAAAATCAACAGGTTGCTGTCTGAGGGATGACGAGCGTACATTGCAGTCTAAAGTAGAGTGGACACGACATCGTGTCCTGGTAAAGTAATTGTTCCTCAGCAAACAATAGAAAAAGTGGGAGCTGAGTCGGAAGAAGCCTCAGTGGAATTTTGAGATTAGAAGGAGAACAAGCTCCCTATTATACAGTGAACTAACACGGTTGTGCGGTTTTCATATTTTTTGTGGTAAAACATCCTTCGGAAATTTGGGAACATTGGGCAATTGGTAACAACTAGGTTTTCGAGCAGAATTGGGTAAGCACACACTCAAATAATAAACCGTTGGTTTCCTAAAATACACACATATATATAGTCTGATTTATTAGTTCGGTGGTCATTAATAAAAATGGAAATATAAAAATCTTGTAGATTTCGCATCCCCCAAGTGTGTCCATCAGAGTCAGAGACTAGCCAAGCATACAACAAGAAAGGAAATCATCGTTCGTAAGTAAAATTAGGAATTTATCCCCGTTCAGCCTATCATTCCATTTTTGTGTAGAAAATGTCCGATCCTGACTTAGGAGTTGTGGCTAATCAGGACCTTTTGGGTTACTTGTCAGGTCAAAAGAGGGACAGTACATCACCACAACCAGTTTCCGAGAAAAGGGTTAGAGGCGGACTGAGAGAACCGAAAGTGAAGCAAGTTCATCCGATAGATTATTTGATAATTGGCCTAGTGGTAGGTAGTTATAATTATAAAATAACTCTATAACTGATTAGCTTAGAGGGTGGAGGCTAGCAGTTGACAACCACGACTCATTCGATTATTATATTTTTTTATTTGGTAGCCTGTCTGTCCTGGCATTAAAATACAAGGGAATCCTCGAGGCAAGATCATCTGTAGCAGTAACCATATTACAGCCAGCATCAACCTTTTGTCATCGTCACCACCTCCAGCAAATAGCTCAACCTGCCAGCAATTCCAAAACCTATTACTTTCCCTAATTGTGAAAATATTTTGTGGAATAATTAATGGTATGTATTTTATAACAATTTATACGTAATTAAGGAAAATTGTGGCATATACGTGCAGGGAAAGACTAGACTTTCGTCACACGTCAATCCCTTGCACCATCAAACTAAAAATAAACCCCGTTCCGAATTCAACAACCATACGGTGGGATAGGACGGGTTATCATTAAACTTTGTCAAACATATTACACAAGGGATATTCATTTAGAGTTATAATTATAGTATCGATCCCTAATTGTTGTTTTATCCCCGGGTTGTCTCACATTACCCCAAAGTTGACTATGAATTGTAATTAGCTTAAAGGATTTTAATTGTAAGAGCTAAAGCTCAGTTTGATATATTATGAATTCAGCTCATTCCACTTTTCCGATAAATAAATTAATAAGAAAGACTGAATTGTAATGAAACGTACTACTCTCCACTTTGCTAATGATGCTCAGTTTTATTGTCAAATCTGTCTATTCATGTGATCCTGAATCATTCTGATTGCTTAAATCATCAATGCAAGAGGCAAGGGCCCATAATCTGAAAATTGCAAGGCTTTTATCGTATAACTTTGAGTGTCATTTTAGATTGACGGTTACAAATGGTTTAGAATATAATTGAAATTAATAAATCTTAATTATAACATAATGTTTAGCAAGAGATAGGGAGGTTGCACAATTATTGCATCAACCACGTTTGGTGCTTTTGCGGTGCGGACACAATTCGGCTACATCCTTTACGGTTCGGTTGTCGTCGTGAAATGGGGTTGCAGCAAGAATGAATGGCGGCAGAGAAACTCTCCCGCCTTATGCTCCGATCAATCCGATTACAAAAACACAGCTCTTGTATGGAAATATATTATCCATGCCTGATGATAGAGAGGAATGTTACCACAAATGCAGGCTGGGAGGGGATATCATCATCTGAAAGTGGGTTGGCGACACCGTTTTAGTCGATTTTGAGTTATGTGTGCTCGAAACATTGATGAAAAACGTGTGTTCTCGTAGAAGTTCTTTGTGCATGGAAAGACAATCAATAAGGTGTAAGGCTAATCAACTGAATTGCTCCATACACCATCGATTATCCACAGACGATTCTACGTCACTTGAAAAAGTTTGGTTCACTGCCATTCATTGTTCAATACCCGGAAGTTTTGGTAGCACAATTCATTGAAAAGTGTCCTATCCAACACTGACAAGTACTTTGATAATGATTTGTAGTTAGTTGAATCACTTGTTGTGTCTACTCTAACCACGGATGGACGTGCGGAGCAAACACGTTGTGATTATAATTTAATTTCCTAAACTAAAAGTCACGTGTTCACCCGGGAGTGTGAGAAACTGACTTTATTGCAGATTTGTCTGACAAGAGTACCGCAACGATTTTCGTAATTCCGATAGTGAAATAATCAGCAACAATCTAACTACATGAATCGCTGGCTCAAAGAGTAACTTTGAAAGCCACAACAAGAATAATCAATATAAAACTTTCAGGTAATTGAAACTACACATTTTGAATTTTCCCTAGTTTACAGAAAATACTTGAGCTTCTCGTATTCATTAATTTAGCTAGCCATGCCTACTAAACCTTGCGTGTAGATCGATGGGGCCCGTACTCATTAAACATAACGAGGTCGAATAAATAATTTGCGCATCATTGCATAAAATCCATCCTTCTTCGCAATTCTTAATGGCTAAGACGGCAGAACTGACTCAACTCGACTTTTCTCATTCTTAGTATTCTTTTAGCTCAGCAACGCCGAGTTTTATTGGCTCATTTATTTATGAGTATATCATTTAGGAGGAGAAATAGCACTTCAAAAATTTAAATGTTTTCACTTGGGGATATCCTGGGCTTGTTTAACTTGGGCTTTTCGGAAGAGAATAGAAATTAAGACGAATATTATATTCTTTCTTTTAGTCACAAGGGTTTCATGATTGAAACCCAAAACACATTTCCCATATAGAGTAGATAAGACCCATATTAACTAAGCCATGCATTCAAGATTCTGACTTTCTGACCAACAGCCACTGTTTATAGTAGGCGTGGTGAGATTATTATTAGATGATAATGGTAATTCAAAATCGTAAAGCAAACCTAGAAAGCACTAAGGTTTTAAATACGTAAGAAATCCTTGTTGTGACAAACTAATTAAAAAAGAAGGGGAGGCTAACAACATTTGCGTTTAACATTATTGCAGCGTAATCATACGGAGTTTTGGAGAGTGGAAGTTTTGCATTTCGATAAAATATATGTCCTTTTCTGGTTCAAGTTGTTTCGTCATTTCAACCAACGATTGAAATTACGACGTATATATATTATGTTTAGGGATTAGTTTGGGATTTATTTGAATATAAACTTTGGGATGTTGCCAGGAGCCGGTTTATAATGCCCTGAAAAGCCTGATAATTAATTCATAGCGTAGGTATTTCATTTCGTAATTAATGATTACCCGATAACGAAGAAAGGCATGCAATTTTTATGAGCGCCACGACAGGAGAAGGCCACCTCGCTCCGCTTAAAGTCATTTAAAAATTAAAATCTCGGCTCCGATCTAATAAAAAATTGCTCTCATTCAACGTTGAGTTTTTGGAGGAAAGTCGCCTTATTTGTGGAAAAAACTCGACATTCATCACACTCACAACCCGTCATCATTACTCGTCGCTCAGTAAAAACCCTGTCTTTCTTTTCCCGTTAGGTAAATAAATCCATCTCCTTTTCTAGACATCAGTCCAAAAATCAAAAAGGGTCACCAAAAAAATAATGCTGGTTCAACTTGGGGTGCACGAAGACCTGGCCAAATGCCACTCCCTAGCCCGACGGATCCCTGGTAGCATAGTAGTGCTGAACGACGACGAGAGCAGCAAATATGAGGTGGTTGTCGAAACCAAATTCCAAGCGAAATTCTGGGCTGCATTGTTGACCACCGGCGCGGGATTTTACGCACTCAACGCACGGGCGGCTTGGACATCGGGCGACTTGGAAATGAGCATTTTATGTGCACTTATTTCCTTTGCTGCAGCTGCGATTGCGGTGTCTTCACTGGGTTTCCGAGAAAATGCGCCAGACTCCGCCGCATTTCTTAATGGTCTCCTTGGCATCGCGAATGATCGACAGAGGGGTAAGTTGTTAAATTAGGTCAATTATTCAGTTAGGCTACTTGATGTACTTGGTATTTGCCTTGTATTTACTTAGTATTTCGCAACCCCTTCCAGATGCAGCCTTCCAACAAATTGCTCAACCAACTGCCTTCGGGAAACTGCTGATTCGGTCCTTCCTAGCCATCCAAGTGGTGTATCCTTGGTTGTTTTCTCTTGTACCGGTGGCGTGGTCATGCTCACCGTTGAACATGTTTTCATCGGTGATGACGGGTTGGTGCGACGGCGAAGGGAACAACAACTCGGGCTCATTTGTTTCATGGATCGTTAGGAGGGTAGCCTCAGGGGTTGGATCTGCAGTTCCTCACGTTGTATTCTATAAAGCACTTGTATCTCAATCCGCCATTGATGTCCTCCATATATTTCTTGGCTCCCTTTGCCAAAAGAGCTTGCTCCGGTTCATGTCAAACCAGCCCAACGCAAGTTTCCCTTCTCAGCTGAAATTGTATCGAGGTTGCCAGATCCTAAATATCTGCTACGGCAACTACTGCTCAATTCCTGGCTTGGTAGTCGTCACTGGCTTGATTGTATGTGAAATTTCGACTAGTTACTTGCTTCTTACAATTCTTGATGGATCTAGCAATCTGCCCCTAGTCATTAGGATTGCGATGGCCACAACCTGCCCCGCAGTTTTTCTAGTTCACATGGTGGCAGTCAGGGAAGCATCACAGGTGAATGTAATCTCCCTCTCCATTTTGGCAAAGGTCATGACGGCAACGAATAATGAGCAACAATCCACCAAGCTCACTCGCCGACAAATTCGATCCGCCTGGCCTCTCAAAATCAAAATTGGAGGGGAAAATTACATTGAGGCAAGCACGGCGCTGGTCATGCTTGATTTCACGCTCCGTCGTCTCGTCGACCTTCTTTTAATTGGATAATAGAATATCCAAAGCAAAGTAATGGTGGAATTGAGAATTGAAAGTAAGTTAGGACTAGTGACTAGAGAAATAGGTAAAAATTTTAAATCCTGCATTTGACACAAGTCAATACGACAATGTGAATTATTATAAGAGGAATAGATTACAGTAGGATATATAATATTTAATGAGCCTTCAATTCACTTTGTTTGTGTATGAATGTGAGTAGGTAATACAATGTGTTCCGGCCTGTGGATTAGGACGAGCGCAGGTATGGTATGAATGTTGCCGAAGCCTAGAGGAAATGTTTCAACAAACGCAGGTTAAGCGGAGATATGGCATAAGCTCAAGCTGGTATTTGGACGTACGATTTGTTTCATTTTTTTCTTTCTAAAACATAACTTGTTAACCTAACTAGTCGACCGTTCGGGTTCCCTTCAGGGACACAACATTGTGTCCCAGAAATCGGACAAAAGTGAAGAAAATGGACACACTGAAAGTCCTGATTGATTTGGATCGGGAATGGAGGTAGTCTGGGTTTCTCGTGGCGATCATCACACTTGACTCCATCATGGGATTCCTTTCTATGGTGATCAGTTTCACAACCATTTAAACTATTTCAACAAACATGACAATCTTTCTCACCCCGTTTGAGCTAATAAGCGAGTTTTTTCTTCTTTAGACATTTCTTTATGTTTTTAGAAAGCACTGATTTGTGACTACCGGTTGACATTTGCAACGGAATTATTCGTAGATGGGAGTGACCAAGAATAAAATCCAGCAGGTGAAATTACATTTTTGCAATTTCACCTATGGTTGGCCAGATACTGGCTTTTGGATCGGGAGTTCGGCAATACAAAATACTTGAACAAAGGTGGATCTGCAATAAGCCATATTCGATCAATACAGTCCTTTGTTAAAATGGCTGACATAAAACTAACTAGCTGAATTTTCCATGAAAAAAGCACGACTTTTGTAATAGATGAAAACTTTTGATAAAAACTGTCATGGTAAGGTACTCCACATTTTTCTATTTATCACAAAAATAATATTGATTTCTGCCTAAATCTAAAACAGGGGAATGGTAGGTAAATATATATCAGTACATATTTTATAATATAATATAATATAGTAATATAATATAAGGAAGAAATGCTATAAAATGTCGTCAAATTTGAAAATGAATATTAGTCGACAAACGCCGATGTATTATTGGTTAGGTGATTTATAGTATACGATTGTTGGGCACATTTGTGCCATAGGATAAATAGCCTCTTCCGTCGGTTTTTGGGTCTAGCCTGCAAAGGGTTAAATTACTCTTTCTGATTGACTAATGTAACAATTAGTATTTGATTAAAGACAAAATTATTTTTAGTGATGGGAATAACCCAGTCAATTGTATTTTAATATCACGCATCGACCTCTTTCTACACCAAGGAACACCATGTCATGATCCACCCATACTACTTATATTAAATAATATTTTAGCTTGCATATGCTCCGACAATGAGTCTGAAGTTAATTTCAATTTCAGCATTATTGATTTGACCCACTTACTCACATGAGTTTGAGTTTACTGTACTATCATTGTAATATACTTTCACCCATTCCATTCATAAGCGATTGATTCTCGCAGAGCATTACATCGACTCACAACACAATTAGTGTCATAGGGGCCGACGACTCTATAGTATTACATGGAAAACGTGTTGAAAATGGTGTCATTGTTATTAAATACTCAGAATTTTTCTTGACCCAATTTTTGGAAGTTTCAAAAAAATTATTGTTGTTGGCATTTTGTCGTTTTACCTACACATATTGTGATTTATTAATTTGCCACAATGCTCCTGTATGGTAATAAAAACCGCCTTGCTTTAGCCTTGCTACTTATCTTTCATCTCCACATTAAATTTACTACTGCTGCTGTCGGCTGGACTCACTTGTTGGATAAAGACGGGGCACAATCAGTAATAACCAAACGGGATACAACCAAAACCAATTCAGGAACAAAAAAGTGGTGTTACCAAAAAGGCGCGTGCAAACAAGGAGCGGCTGGCAGCGGTTGGGAGGAGGGTACCTTCAAGAAGGGGACACGTCAGTCACCGATCAATCTGGAACCAGATCTACTTTCTCAGGACCCTGGGCATTTTCTCGGCCACAGTGCAACGTCACAAACTTTACGCTAGCAATATCAGGAAGCACAGTTACACTTTCCGGACTTTCCTGGACAAGTTTTAACTGGCCAAATTGGCTTGACTTTTTATTCGACCACATAGTCTTTCACTGGGGACCTTTCGACGACCTAGGATCCGAACATGCAATTGAAGGACAATCAGCATCAATGGAGATGCACATTGTTTACTATAATTTTGAGCATAGAAATTTCATGGTTGCACTAAATTCCGGCGTCAAATCTGCCGTTGCGGTAGTCGGAGTCCTGCTAGTTGCCGATCCAAACCTGAAGGAGGATTCACTCTTGTCGCCAATTGTCTCCAACTTGGGCAAACTTGCAGCTAGTTCCGACAAGAAGGTCGTTGCTGATGGCGAGATTTTCAATTTGAAAGCCTTCCTGCCAGAATATTCTCTGGTGTACTTTTACAATGGTTCCTGGACAAGCCCACCATGTCAAGAGGTTGTATTGTGGTTTATCTCCCGCACCCGCATCCATATTAAACCGTCAGATGTGGAAGCATTTCGAAACGCAGTCAAGGACGAGGACGGCCACCCAGTGAAAATGAATTACAGGTACAAAAAAATATTTGAAACTGACTCATAAATCCAACAAAATCTTTGTCAATATATATTGCATGAAGAAGCGAACTAATGTGAGAGGAAACACGAGGGATTACAATATGTTTTATATGCTACAACATAAAGCACTTCAGGATCTCATTAATAATAATTATGTTTTATTACTTTCAAATTACAGAAAGCTGCAAGCACACAACGGAAGACCAGTAGAAACTGCAACGGCATATGGCGATGGCATGTTGAGATGCTTCAACCAGAAAAACCTAAATACGAAGTAATTGTTTTCATTCTTGTTTGATACTTTACTTCTAAATTGCATGTTCTACCAATAAAGGAACGAAATAAGCAGGTATGTCAAATGGAAAGGGTAATAGCGAATTGATCCTTTTTATTTTAAAATGTGACGCGCACACCTCATAATTCCTTCAGCAACCCTGACGAACACTTCAACCAATGATATTATTTCACTTTTACCACCACATTTGCTAAATAAGCCAACGAAGACAATATAGGTATAACACAAGTTAATAATCAGTACTCCGAATTAACCGTACCGTCATTGAAATTAAATACAGTTTTTTAATACGAATGTTTTATTTGAATGGTGAACCCATTGGCATTCATAGGTAATATATATGTTGGAGTGACTGACTCTACATTTCGTGGAAATACACTCTCGGAGTAGCATTGTCATTGTTCACTACACTACTCGAAAGCTATATTGTCACGCATTTCATTCAAATGAGGCCAATCCAATACTCCGCAGTCTCTGATCTGATGTGAATGCTTTCTCTATGAATTTTTTGTCACTTTGTTCATCTTTCTCGATTATCAAGTCAAAGAAAATGCTGACTAACAATCCTGCATGCCAAACAGTTTTAGCTGTGTTACTCATTCTCCATCTCCGCGTTCAACTTATTATTTCAACCGCAGCAGATGGGGATACCTTGGCGGCGGAGGGAGCGGACCCCGCGGAGAGCAGGGCAAAGACAACAAAAAAACCAAAGTGGTGCTATCAGCACGCCGAGTGCAAACAAGGATCCGCTAGCAGCCAATGGGAATGGGAGAATGGGACCTGCAAGAGCGGCTCAGCGCAATCAATCTCGACCCAAACATCACTCTCTCTCTCTCGACACTACGCCTGGTTTGATCCGCCACAGCACAATCTCCAAAACTTTACGGTGGAAATTACAGAAGGGAAACTTAAACTAAAGCACATTGGGAGAAACGAATGGGAACTTCCGCCGTGCGTATCTATTTATCGGAACGGACGTTTCGCATTCATGTCCCATATCGACTTTCACTGGGGCCCTTTCGACGACGTAGGTTCGGAACACACAATCGCTGGAATATCAGCCTCCATGGAGATGCAATTGGTTTACAATATTCGCGGAGAGGCAACTGACAATGAAACTACTATTATAGTGGCAGTCCTGCTAGTGGCCGACCCAAACATGAAGGGAGAGTCAGACTTGTCGCCAATTGTGCCCCAGTTACGCACGATTCAATATTCGTTTGACAAGAAGAGGATAAGTCATGGGACGCCTTTCATGCTGAGAAACTTGGTGCAGGGCGGATCTCCTGCGTTTTCCTACTTTGGCTCCACGACTAGGCCGCCTTGCGATGAGGGCGTGCGCTGGTTTGTCCTTCGCAAACCGGCCTACATTAAACCGTCGGATGTGGAAGCATTTCGAAACGCCATGAAGGATGAAGAGGGGGACTTGGTGAAGATGAATTACAGGTGAGCATTTGAAGCTAATATATATAATCCTTGAAACTCACAAAATAAAATTCCCGAGGGTAGAACAAACCTTGAATCTAAAAAAAAGGAATTAGCAGGAGGACTCGTGTTCCAACAGGATATTCATGTCTATCCACTCATGCCCACGTTCACTTTTGTAATAATAAATTTACTTATTTTCAAATTGCAGAAAACTACAGCCACTCAACAACCGGCAAGTTGAAATGGTTGTAGCAGGATGAATGAGAGTACGGAGACGAGAGGATATTCAAGTAGGAAAAGAATCTATATTATTATACAAAAATTATAATAACAATTTTTCCCGGATTGCAAGGCATTCTATACATTAAAATTAAATGCTCGAAAAATACGTTCAAACTAAAATGGTAGGGATTTGAACGTCATTGGTTTTGGAACCCATAAGGTCTTTAATCTGGACGAGCAGAACTGCCTCATCAAAACTTGTTAATTACCCCGACCAATCAATATGCAACCAGTGCACTATATTATGCATGCAATGTATTGGAAATTACAAGCATTTTCAGTTGGATAAGAACTGGTCACATTTTTTAGGATCATAATTCTAGTTTAAACACCAGTTTAAACATAAGCTCTATTTAGCAAGACGTCAAACGTCAAAACATAAAAAATAAAAAACAAAAATGAAGTATAATGAAACAATGTAAATCGTATTTGCGCAATGGAGAGGATTGGAAAGTGTGTATGCGAAATTCATAAAGGAGGAGGCAGCAGCGCAGCAGTAAAGTTGTTTTTTAAATTGAGTTTGATTTTCTTCGAGTACAAACACCGCACCGGTCGTTGCGTTGCAACATGCATCTAACTTTATTGACAATTTCTATTCAATTGTTCATTTGAGAAAAGGTAAACTGTTAATGAATTGGATGAATTGTGGTTACAGCTTTTTGTTCTTTGTACGCTGTACCCTCTGTTGTCGTATTGAGGTTTAACGTAAAAGAATTTTTGTAAATTATATTTATGTATCTGTCGGATAATATATCTGTAAGTTGGTGACTAATATTTGGCGCTCAAGGATTTCACGCACTCCATACTTTGAAACTTTTATGGGGTTTATTCTTGAAGTATTAAATTAATTGGTCACGTGCTTTATTTCTGGTTTTGAGCATGGATGAGAACATTTCCCATAAAAGGATTCACTTTTTTTATTTTAAAGCAACAAGGTACAAGCTAGACTAAAAGGATAGTTATCGTGGGAAGGTTGGGCGCAATTAAATGCCTCATATTTGTAACCACAAAAGGAACGATATATTACCGCTCTCTTTTCTCAAACACAAACTTGATTGGAGTTTCCGGCTGTGTCGTGATGTTTAGCTGCCACACGACCTCTTCAAACCTATCGCTTGTCCGAATCGTGAAATGCTTGAGAATGTGAGCGACCACGATGAGGATCTGCATATTGTTGCAAACTTGGAGCCAATGCATTTTCTGGGACCACCGCCAAATGGCAGGTAGGAATAAGAATGACGCTCCTTTCGTCGCTCAGGAGCCATGCGATCCGGATCAAATCTCTGAGGTTCGGGGTAAATCTCGGGGTTCATGTGGATCGTTTTCAAGGGTACAAAAACACTCGTGCCGGATGGTAGTTCCAGCTCGTCATCTAAATGCCGTTGGAATCACAGACCATCATTTTTGATGCAATTGCAAAATAAAATATGTTTTACGAGAGTCAAGGAATAATCTTATTGTATTTTATTA
The DNA here is from genome assembly GCA_036850665.1 of Dicranocentrus wangi. Taxonomy (NCBI): domain Eukaryota; kingdom Metazoa; phylum Arthropoda; class Collembola; order Entomobryomorpha; family Entomobryidae; genus Dicranocentrus; species Dicranocentrus wangi. The sequence goes on along the minus strand of JAANSN010003730.1, from coordinate 2,909 downwards.
CTACCTAGCTCCAGCGGTGCTTCAAGCTCTCTTACGGAAAATGATACTAAGGGCGCAATTCTCAGGGATTCCCACAGACATTGTTCCAAATATTTCAAGTTTTTCAAATTACTCATCGAAATATTAGTAATACTGGGATCATTATCATCATGATCATCATCATGACGACTTTGTTGGAACACCTGGTCCACCTCCCTTTGGCACTTTTCTTGAATCTGGGGATGCAGGGCTAGAAGGAAAAGGAGGGTTTGGAGGGCCCCTGCACTAGTCTCATATCCAGCTACGATCATTGTGAAACTTTCCTCGTAGATCCCCTCGTTGGGTAGTCCGGCCTGGATGAGTTCCCACAGGAGAGATTTATTATTATTATTATTGCTCCCTCCCTCTTGGAGTTGTTGCTGTTGCTGCTGCTGCTGGTCCTCCGCCAGTTGGAGGAGAAATTTGGAGGACAAGTCGAAAAACTGGCGGAGCTCTCTCGAGGCAGAGGTCAGATTAAACAGGGGCTCGAAGCCCAGCCATCGGGCGGATCGATCGAGCTGTAGCAATTTCCAAAAATCGGTGTGTCCCTGCGACAAAATCCTGCGTGCGGTATTTTGTTGTATCCAAATCAATTCCTAGGACGGTTTCTAAAAAAAAGTTTAAAAAAACAAATAGACAGTTGATTGATAGTGTTGACTAAATAAAATAAATATTTTTTGATGTTGGGAACCCTCTTCTTCTTCTTCTTACTGCAAATTGTGGTGAGTGTATTGTCAACCAGAGCAGATTTGATGGGGGCGGCGCTGGTGACAGCAGGGTTATTACTACTCTGTTCAAAAAGGGACTGAATCCTCCCCACAAGCCGCCTTCCACCCTCGTTGAACACAGGGACCCAGGATTGCAGGGTCTGCACCTTAAAAAATGGGTCAATTAATTTCCTCCTGGATTTCCATGTCTCCCCCGTTGAATTCAATATCCCCTCACACCAGGGCACCGGTCGAATCACTTTTGTGGTGACATCGGGCTTCCCCAAATGGGCGAGGTCCATCGAGCCAAGGAGCTTCTGAATGTAGTGGGGTGAGGATAGGCCAACTGCAACGAATGGACCCAGACCAATCTTTGTGATGGGGCCAAACCTGTCACACCAGCGGCCAATCACCTGCACGGTTTCTATGCAAAAAATGGATGTTTCCGTGATGCAAATTTCAAATGATTTTACCAATAAACACTACGAAAATCAAAAAATCAAAAAATAAAATAAAAACATGAAAATTTTTACTTTTACTATTTCCCACTTCCAGGAGATTCAAATAACTTCCCAAAAAGTACTGTCGAGGACCCGGAATCGAGTCCAAAGCAGACTTGTTTTTCCCTTTCCTTTGACGAATAATGAGTAGTAGCAATGCAAGAGTTGCAAGGAGGACTGCAAGGCTAAAATTTGTGTGCGAAGAATGACTAGGAGGGTCGTCGTGGGGGCTCATTTTTTGACACACAAGGTCAACTTGAATTGAATAATGTACAGCAGTTGCAGCAAAATAAAAGCAGTTTAGACCACCAACAGTTGAGCCGAACGGATTGTGATGTGGGAGAAAAATCACCACGAAATAAATATATTATTCTTCATTGAGCTTCATGTGAAATACCTACGTGGCTCCGGAGAGTTGTGGGAATATTTCAGGATCAACCAAAAACTGATAACATAAATACATCTCATCTCAAATGTCAGAGCATACAATATGATAGAATAGTGTTTCAAGTTGAATAAATTAAATTTTGGAAGTAATGACGGACGTACACACATGTGATTGTAGCCTGGCCTGTCCTCTCTGGATTTCCAGAGAACAACAAAAAGTATTAATTAACTGGCGATTGCGAAAGGAGCGACTCTTGAAACCTCAAAAGCGTCGGAAAGAAATGGTCACTAGACCGAAGTCAGTCGCGTGGGAACGGGGAGAATATAATTGGTGGAAAATTCACAAAATAGTTGATTCGATGATTAAAGCAAAGGATCAACAAAACTAGTTTTAATGATCCAACAGCATTTTTCTTGCTATTTTTTCGTTGCTCTATACCTTTTGTCCACTGAATGACTGTTGACTGTGTCTACCCCGATAGTTAGTTTTCCCACAGTCACAGTTGAGAAATATGATATGATGGTATTATGGTAGGTAGAACGCTAGTTATTATGAGGATGATGATACATATTGATGATGGGAGCATTTATGGGGTTTCGCAACTNGATAGTTAGTTTTCCCACAGTCACAGTTGAGAAATATGATATGATGGTATTATGGTAGGTAGAACGCTAGTTATTATGAGGATGATGATACATATTGATGATGGGAGCATTTATGGGGTTTCGCAACTGCAACGATAAAGAAGCTCTACGTCCATCTAGCATACTAATCGTTACTCTTATTTCTCGTTTTGGATGCGATTAAAAAACAAGATATATTTAATTCTTCAAAGCATCATCGCCTTTGCGCAATCAACTGAACTTGGGAAAATACGGCATTTAACGCCGAATACCTATTACTCTAACTAACACACACTGATCATATTTGCCAGCAGCAAACTTGACTGATTTTATTCTGAATGTGAGCAGAAATCCTTATAAATTGATATTAGATATTATATTTAAAAAAACGAAGACAGAGTCACCAACCATGCAGAAGATTCTGACCTTTGTAGTTGTAACCCCCCTCCAGGTATTTGCAATTGTCCCTATGGTTCTTATACTTCTCCTATGGAAGTCGTTGGTCCTGCTGGTCGTGAGGCTTTTCAAGCCGGATTTCGGACAAGCTGTGAGCATCACTGGAACCACGGTCACACTTCGAGACGGCTTGGACCTGGAGCAGAACAAGATCTCCATCTGCTGCACCCTCAGTCTGAGCGGAGACGCGCTGTCCCTTGAGCAGCTGAGAGCCCTG
>JAANSN010003729.1:0-17424 GCA_036850665.1 Dicranocentrus wangi | reverse complement strand
AACATATTTCTTAATTGCAGACAAAAGTAAGTATCGCAGTACAGATATTGACAAATTGACAATTTACGGAAGATTGGTTAGTGGTTTGTGGAAAATGCGAAAATTGCACGTGCACATACGTAGGATATGTATATCTTCATAACGTATATGTTCTGCTATATCTGCTATGTATTAATTATTTTTTAGCATCTTCTGTTTAGGTTACAAATTACAGTGTTAATTTAATGGACATCATGCCATTGGGTAAATTTAAAAATTTTCTCGTCACACAAACGGGTGTTTTAAGGCGAAATAGCGTCTGTTTTAGGAAAGATGGAAACCCCATCCAACAAAACTTTGATGTCTTCAAAAACCTTGGGATTTCAAAACCAAACAAAAAGAATCTTTACGTTCAACGTGTTAACAAGCAAGCTGTTATGTTATTAGTTGGAGTCTAAACTGTACGTGTCTCTACCTACCTGTTTGGGAGCCTTTGATGCGTCTATTTTCCGAACTAATCCCTTATTTAAGTAATAATTGATTATTGAAACCGTATCATTTCTAAACGTATTCATTCGTTTTTTCAAGCATTCCAAATTGTCATCCGTACGTCCGCTTCCATCATTGCGGTATAGGCATCTTTCTATACAAGTATTCTCTGCTGCATCCAGAAATAAGACAAAAAGCAAATTCACGGATTGTGACATGGTTTCTTCCCATCCATGAACATTATCCCAGTTTCTTGGGAAATCCATCAATTAAAAAGTTATATATTCCTGTGGAGGCATAAATGTCGTCCATGCGCTGAAATCATGAAAGCACAAAATTACAATGGACATCATAGTTATGTTTAATTGTATAGATACATAGCACAACATGAATACATAGAAAGTAAAGTCTACTTTTCAGCAGACATTTAAGTACTCGACGCGTACTTTCTTTATTAAAGCGCATGTAATTTTCACTGGAACAATTGTCCCAGCATCAATGTTCAGTTTAATAATGTCACGGTGAGGTGAGGTTGGTACGTTAAGCTCCTCTCGTAACAAATCCCCGGCCGATAAGTGAGCAAACCTATAGTTCTAAACAATTAGCAACAAAAATAATTAAATATTTTCTTCATTCATTTATGCACCGTAGATGATTACTGGTTATTTACTATAATTAGATGACGAAGACGAACCTCTACAATGTTGTAAGACTGCGTTCCTTTTCCCGAGCCAGGTTGGCCAAGAATGAAAATTACATTTGGCTTGCTCAATTTAATGTTGAACCTGCAACTCGTATATAATATAGCATGTCTGCATCATATTATACTTTATACATAGATCATAGATGTTTATTAATAAGTATGTGACACGAAATCTGACACAAACAATATCAAACTTGAAAAGCAGTTATAATGGCGACAATTTGTTTCCGAGAACCTCAATGCAATAATGGTTTCATTACAAATGTTAATGTTTTTTTTTTAATTTCATTCCCGTTTACATTTTAAATGTAATTAAACTGTTCAACCATCTTCTGTCGTGTCATGCATAACTGTCGTCGTTCCATACTTACCCTCCATCTCCAGCTGGTGCTACTACTCCATGAAATTCCATTGTTTCAGCTGAATACGTACTTACGGTTGTTAGTGTTAGTACCTGTAAAAGACTGGCAAAGGATTTAAAAACAAACTACTACTGGCCTTCACAAACAATTTATTATTCAATTAAACTTTGCTTGCAAACAATTGAGAGACAATAAGGCTGGAAATAGAGGTTAAATCTTGTACCAACCAACCAGTATGCTAAACGTAATTTAATTTAATGGATAACACATGCGAAAATGGATTGGATGACATTAAACAAGAATTTTATCGGATTTTTCTTTCTCTTTCCAATTGCAAGACAATTTTGTTGATAAATGTATGTACAATGTACACACGTGCATTATTTTTGTCATTTTTGCATTGTTGACATATTTCAATATCTAAAAAATAAAACAATTTCCCGCTAGATTAAATCAGTTTGTCAATGCTGATTTGGGTGATTGATCAGCATGATCATATTGATCATATATCTTCATCTTTATGAATAACATCAACCTAAAATCTTTCTAAAATCTTACATTTATACATTTAGGAGTAGTGAACATTAGGATTGAATCATCAAATCCTCATCATCATTATCGCATCTCGCAATTTTTGGGATACTTAAATGAACAAACATTTTTGTATATAAAAGGGATGGGGTGGGGATGTGGTTATTGTGGTAGCGCAATTTCCATTTCCCATGCGTATGTGCTTGAAATTTAAATCCAATTCACGCAACTTGGCTCGTCGTACAGGTAATTTTTTGTAATCTTTTTCATTTGCTTGACATTATTTTTCACTTTCGGACTTTTTATTATAATAGATCCGTCTATTCACGTCACACCACAGCATTCTATACAATCTGCACGAAAGGCGTACCTATGCATATCGTATCATGAACAATTGGATGAGGGTGGGGGCAAGCTGAAACATTTCCAAAGAAAAAGTAATACATAACAATGTTTCCGTGATAGGTTTTCATGATACGTTTTTCTGGTACATATTATTATGCTTTTTGTTTGCTAATGAATGACCTTTCGTCAATCAAACCATATACATAAACCCAAATTGGTAAAATTATATTTGAGTCCTCCAGTCAACGCTTCGATTATGCCAAAAATTGTATATATCTACAAACGCAATTAAAAGTGTACCGCAATGTTTTCCTTTTTAACCCTCCGTCTCCGTCGTATGCTTGATATTAAATGTCTAAATACGACTAATGAGTGCCTTATTATAACTGTTGTATTGGATTGGAATCCATTGTTCCGCAACAGTTTACACACTTTCCATTCCCACCGTCCTTCCTTTCCATTCCAGGCACTTTAATTTCCATCCACGACGACGACGGGAGCAAGTCATGCATGTCAAGTGTACACGTTTAAATTCCAACAGCAGGTAGGCGGTAGTACGGTTGACCAGTAGAAAAAGTACCTGCTTCCTCATATCCTTTCTTCCGTTCCTTACACATAAAAATACATATATCGTTAATAATAATGCATGAACGTGTGTATCGGATCACATATCCAGATCCAGACCTGTGCAATGTGAATGTGAATGTCTGCATGTGTGTGTGGAAGTGGAAGTATGTATCCAAGACTTTTTAACTTTTTTTTGTTGGCACTAGCCCACAGACAACTGCGCGGGCACACTTCTTCCTGGTTGGTTTAGTTTGGTTTGCGTTTCATTACTGGAGGGGCGAAAACGGTAGTTTGGAAACCAAAAGGCAAACAGTAAGAAGCTACGGAAGAGAAAGGGTGAAAAAGAACGTATTATCGGGAGATCGACGAAAGAGCAAGTTATGTTATAACAACCGGAAGTGAGTGTTTCTTCTCTTGGCCCAGTTGCCATTCGGTGGCACCTGTCAGGAGAGAGAGGGGTGTATGGAGTGCAGAATAGCTATACAAGCACGACTTCCCTTAAGATGTGTACATATGGATATACAGACATGTTACGCTTTGGCTTTTAAAAAAACTTAGCAAAGGGTCCATAAGCACGCAGACAGCAATGCGCTTTTCCTTTCGTTTCATATCGAAATTATCTTCAAACTTTTTCCTTCCTTTTTAAATAATTTCTAAACCGACAAATATTTGTCCGACTGCCTACTTACATATGTACCCTTATAGGGAGGGCAAGTATAGGGCAGTGAAAATGTTTAAAAGTCATATTTTTCTGTCTTCAAGGATTTTAAATGTATGAAACAATGTAGACCATATCTCTACTTGTTCACTCATACATATACCTATACAGGTACATAGGTAATATGTTATTCCCTCTAGCACTTGCCACTTTACCACCTTGTTGACCATGTACTACTTGCCTGGTTTAGTGTTTTTAAAAATCATGTAGCACGTCTTCTGCTCATATTGTATCCTGGCTTCTGGATAATAAATTTTTCAAATGAGTCAACAGCAGGCCATATGCTTCCGTCCGTAGGACAATAAATATAATGAATCCACATAAAAATGGTCTCAGTATTTTTGAAAAACAGCTCAAAAATGGCTTTTCAGCATCTGTCTCTGTCACCTAATTACCGCGTTTGTATGCATTTCATGTGCAATAATGTTTCCATTACTGGAGATGGAGAAGTATTAATTTTGTTTAGTTTCATTGTCGGTGTTGGTGTCATGAATGATGTCAGGCCTATTTTGATGGATGTAGAGTGAACTATTTATCCGTATTAACTCTGTCTGCGGCACGACGGTTGTGAATACGCAATAATGTTCATGTAAACAAGCATTGGCCTTCTTGGTACGGGACTACCTGCCTTCTGGCAAATTATTGGTTATTTCTAATTACTATTATGCGTTATGGCCTGATATGATTATGATTCTTAACGAGACTGACACCAAACGTAAACTACTTGCCGTCGTGACTTGTAACTGGTTCAACATCGTAACAAGTACTCCGTTCTCCTGGAATAAAGTTTACTCACTCCGCCAGTAACACAGAAAAATGCACAGAAGGCATGAACACGTCACATGTGACATTTCAGTCATTTTAACCAATAATTTGATGATGATAGTGGATGAATGCTTGTAATCATTGAGGATACAAGGTACAAAAAGGCTATCTTCATTTAATTATGAAATTGACGAGCTCCACCCTGCACAGCCGTCAGTATTCCATTTGCGGTTAAAAAAATAGTGAATGTGATGATGGACCTGACCAAAAAAGTTTTCCGCACCAGTGGCTTTTTAACTTTGATGAAGTTGAGAAAGCAAAACGGTAATTCTTTGACTTGTCGACGTGTTCCAGCCCCGCTTAGCCACCAAATTAACCCTGATGGCCTGTCATAAAACCATTAAGAGTATTTGTGTTAGCTTGCTAACCATTCCCCATTATTATTATTTGATCGTGGCGGCGATGAGCTTGGTATTTGGTCTATCCTTTTATCGTTTATCCGTATGGTGGTTTTTATTTAATGAACAATAATACAGTGGATAGCGGACACCTAGTATTAAAAGCATCTGGCAAAACTTAAAAAATGATTTTTCGTGTTACGCCGCAAGGGCACCGTACGTACCAAATACCACTGCAATGTGGCAGCGTGACCTCAACATACATACAATTTTGTCGAAATTGTGATTGCTTCACAGAAAAAGCAAGTATTTGCTCATTGTGTGCCATTGGGAAGTCTAGAGTCTGGACGATCTCCAAAACTGCCTGAAAATTATACATATACAAAGAATCAAACTATATTCCTTCTGGACTTTTGCGTTGGCGAATCAAAGCTGTTACGCCAATTACCCCTACATTTGAAGATCCCAAAACTAAATGTAGGTTGAGGCTCCATCAAAAAAGATCAGTTCCCAGAGTGGATTTCTGTAGTAAAGAAAGAACATATTGTGGGAAAATGTTTGCTACTTTATCACTTGTCACAAAGGCTTTAGGGTGATTTCGAAGATGTGTTGTTGAATGCGACGTTCGATGATGATCTCACATATCCGTCATTTTGTGCATGCACTCTTATGCGGAAAAGAGCCTTCGTTTCTCACTGACCCTTTCATCCCTAAATCTGTAGCAGATAGCTTGAGAGTGAGCACAGCAAAAAAAAACCATTGAAGAGGGTGAGAAAGTAGAGGGTCGGAATGACCGAAGGGATACAAGTAACAACCAAACGTTTGCACCCAAAATTCCCAAATAATTTTGTATGGTTTTGGATGGTGTTCTCTATGCATATGAATACAAAGGAGCTTTGAGATCAGAAGAGACAGGTTCACTGCTCATTCATTTACTGATTGTCTGAACTGGGATGCATTTCATAGTTTCACACGTATGAAATTTTCCATATGCATGGATTTTTTGCTGTTCCCCTTCAAAGATGAGGAATACGAAAGGGATCCAATTTTTGCCCTTTTCTGGAGTTTTTTTTTCATATTTTTGTCGGAAATCTCTCTTTTACATGATCAGATTGCAGGATTAGTTTTTTTTGTGATTGTATGCACACCGATTCTCAAGGGTGCAACCCCAACATCGCAACCCTCCCCATGCATGTCCAACCCAGTGTCCAGTTTTATAAAATTAGGTCATTGTAAATGATTTCCTGAATGAATCCCGAGTTCGATTCAACAAGTTTGTTGCATTTTTACATAATATCCTATTTGGGATCCATTGACCCATGATACATTTTCCCAGGTTTTTACGGATAATGATCTCTGATTTATTGTGGCAGTTCATGAGGGATCACAAACGTAAATAAACGACCAAATTAGAACGGTACCTAGTCTAATAAAAATGTAATAACCCTCCACCTTAATTTACGGGACGAATTTTTTGTACACTTTCCGTTTATGGGTCGGATTTCAGGCCACCTTGAAACCCACATAAGTCCGTACATGAACAGATTTTATTAGCATAGTTTTATATAAAAATGTGCACTGAAAAGATTTTTTTAATATTAAAACCCTTTTCCGTAAGATATAATACCTGAAGATATGTTGTAGGATGTAAATGGAAACCCTTTCCTATAAACCCAATTTTTTGTAGTGAACTAAACATAAGATCTTTTGGGCTTTGGTGAAATAAACCTTCATACGGGACTTGATTTTTTATATATAACAATTACACATTTTTATATTTATTTTATTCAGTAAGGAAACGGAAAGTGTGTACCGTTACTCAAACTCAATTTTGTTGACAATTTTTGCGAAATCGGATACGGACTGTTTGAAGTTTTGTCCTGCAAGCGAAACAAACTTAAAGTACCGTTTCTCGTATGATATATCTTCATAAAAATACATCCATTATGAACAATCATAACGCAAGACACCTGGATTCCCAATTCCCACACATTTCATAAAACTGGCACTCGCCACCGAGTGCAAGTTGGGACAAGTAAGGACGAAAAATTGCTCTTCCGCAATGTCTCGCCTACATATATCGAGCCTTCTGGAACTGTGTTTTTATGCATATAATAATACTTTTTTTCCCAAAATGACACCTTTTCCAACCACCAAGATGAGGACATCGAGAGCCTGAGAAAAAAGTGTCTTTGTGTAGTTAGCTATAGCACACAAGTTATACTGGAAACGGGACTTTCTACGACGTCTCCCCATCTTGCAGAGATACTCTTACAAGTGTGACCTTGCAAGTGCCCCTAATGAAACGAGTGATGACTACGACTGCATGGAAGGTCATACTCATCCAACTCCTTTGCGTGTAAAACATGGCTGCAGGCTGAATTTAGTAGTAATGCATGGTCCTCATGCAGGTTTTGGTGCATTCTACAAAAAATGGTGAATGAAGAAATGAATGAAATCTTCCTGGGAAGATGGAATGTCCTTGTAAGAAATGTTGCAAAGATGGAAACTCATCTGAACAAAAACGTATTTGAGTTCGAGCCGCAGGTATCATCCGGTTCGAAGCATCTCATCTACACCGCTGCACTGGGAGCAGAGAAACCAACAATGATGCAGGTTGCATTGTCCATAAAAACTTTGCTTTTGTGGGTACCACCCTATTGTTACACACTTTTCCTGGGAAAATGCTTTAGGAGTGTTTAAAAATTCACTTGTTGGAATCTCTGCATTTCATTGAGGTACGAAAACTTCTCGCGTCTCATTCCGTCCCGAGTATTTACTTTGGTTGATTGAAGATGGGAAACCACGATGAACAATAGGGAGCTGAGAAAGGTCACATGAGAACAAGACGATAGAAACTATTCTCCGTGTATGTAGATGCCAATAAAGTGGGACGGGACAAAGGAAATTCAATACATTTTTGGTTTGGTGCGCATATAGTACTCATGTTTGGTATATTACTGTGTACAAATTTCACCCTCAGATCGATATGAAAATAGGCACCTGCTCATAAAAGGTTGCTGGAAGGCAAGATCTGTGTATTTTTATTGAATGTCGGGTAAAATTTAAGCTGACCCTTCCTTTTCCTCAATGATGCTCTGTTTTGTGGCCGTCGTATTCACACTGATCCAGTCCTTTTATTTCATTACTACTCATTTCTCATGGCTTTTTAAAAAAATCAGTACGACAATGCTGCAATTTCTAAAGGAAAGAATGTTTCGGCCCATTCGTTTCATTCATTCAATAAATTGCCTTCTTCATTTTCATTCACTGATTTGACTTGGCTTAAGTAGAAAGTTTCCCTACAATCTCTATTGGCCTTGTCTTGCTTGTTCTCATCTCGGCGAATCGGATTTTCTCGCAGGTTTCGTTGAGTTTCAGCGTGTTTATCTCAAGGGGGAATACTGTAGGTGTACAGTACATTACACGTACATAAACGTGTGCCAGTCACAAATATGTAATGCGAGTCCCTTATGACCTGTGGTGTGGAACTGTGGACACATGATTTAGCCCTATCTGTATTCTCCCAGGGAAAAAAGTATGTGTAGCATTTGACAAATGTCAAAATTCTGAATTTTTTGAATATTTCCTCTTCGAATTCCATTCCTCACAACGCAATACTAATCCGTCCGGTAAACTCTTTAGATTCAGTTTTCAATAATTATTATTGTGGAAGCTGGCTGGCTTACTTTGCTACCACCTTTAAAAATTTTCAGTATCCCATACCATGTTTTCTTGAAAGATTGTTGGTACCTACCTGTACATTATGATGATGGAATAATTAAAGAAGTGCAATTCGTCAATTTGGAAAGTATTGAACTAAATACCTCAACGAAAGAAAATCGTTGAGCAGGAAATTCATATGATCTCATAGATGTTTTTATAATTCCCATGAAACCTCTGTTTTCTCATGCGAGTTTTTGTAAAATTCCAGCAAGTAGAATTTTTTTTGACAGATTGACCTAAATCCTGTGAAAAATGCAGTGTCTCGAGAGAAAATCTCATCCTTTCCTTCATAAAACAACTTTCATTTCGAAATTTAATACGATCAACCTGCCATCAACTCATTGAAATTGCATCATTTTCACCTTTATCCCCCATGCACATGCAGCTATTTACCTATTTTACTCTTTTTAACCATTCAGAATCCTTTCCAAATCAAACAAGAAGAAAAATATTCTTTTTACCACATGAGACAGAGAAATTATTGTTATTTCGTATTAGATTACGTCTTTTCCTACAATCACGCATTATTTATTGTATTATCTCATTGAAATGAAAATCTGGGCTAACCTTTGCATCACTATATGTATATTACCTATACTAGTTCAATGTTTTCTCACAGCAAGATCAAGTGAACTTGTTCCATTGTGTTTACCTTTGAGTATTTGTCCTTCATTGAAGGCAGGAGACAGGTAGTCCTAGTGGTTGTTTCCCTTTCGCAGGTTATGTAATCATAAATGAAAAATTATGAAATGTTATACTTCTTTAGAGAGAGAGGACGAGACTTCCCATTGAAAAAAGGAAAGGTTTATGCTGTGATAAAATATTGAGAAGGATGAACCCTCTCATTTTTATCATCACAGGGTTTTTTCTATTGCTTTGCACTTCTCATCCTCCATTTCCCTTAAAAATGGTCTGATTAGGATCGTATACTAAATGAATATCGTATAGTGACCCAGTTCCCGGTGCCTTCTAAGAATACAGAAGGGTGGTGTGCATTCCCTTGATTTTTTCAAAGTTCCAGAGCAGAGAGAGATCCCTTTTTTCGTTTCATGTTCTCATTAAAGAGTATAGTAGCCTGATTTTCACTGGGAGTAGATTATCTTAGCGTCGCTGACCCAAATTCATTTCTCATCCTCGCATCGATCTCATTGTCAATGTTGAGCACAGCACACAGTTTTTAAACCTTCCTAAACAATCACAAGTTGCTCACAATGCAGACACCTCTCGTGTTGTCTTGAGATGATCGAGTTGGCCTTTACAAACCTACTCGTATTGCAAGTAAAAGTGTCCCCAAAGCTGTAAAGTGATGGATACCATGTAAATCCAAATATACTTTATATATGGCTGAACATAATATATCCTTTGAAAAAAAATCATCCCTTTTTTACCCTACTGCATGGTGTCATATTCATAGAACTATAGCGGGGAGTTCACTCACATTCACATTTCACATCACATCTTTGCACTGCACCAGATTAAAAAATTTCCTTCCTTTGCAAAGATTTCAAGTCCCATGGGAAACTTGCCTCATTCATCCACCACCACCCTTCTTATGGGTCCCTGATTTCAATGGGGTATTGTTTAAAAACTATTTTTGGTCTAGTTATATTTTTGACTCGATATACCTACCTAGGTAGTAGGTATGTATGTATACAAGGATTGATTTGAAATGGAAATTTATATATATATATCATTTCATAATGCCATATTTGCCCTGGTAAAAATTAAATAGGGCACATGTTTTTATTGTAAGAAGGATTCAGCGAAAGTGGTGGGAAATTGATGATGGAGAAGTACCTGAAAAGAATGTAATATATCATGAGCTTCCAAATCGGAGGACAAAACAAGCTCACATTTTAAACAAAATTAGCATCTGACTGCATATCTCATACTTTGTTCACGAGTGTATTCTTTTATGATGTGCATCTGCTGTGTGAGGAGACGAGCAGGGCATGCATGTGAACCACTTATGCTTTTTTGCTACCTGCTTGTATTCACATAATTATAATAAATTCACCCTTCGCCCTTTCCGTCTCCCTCCACCGCACTACTTTTTCCATGTGTGCACATTTAAAAGCGCAATTCTTCTTAAAATACACAGTGCACCGGGTGGGATAAGTAAAAATGGACCGGTGGTGTATCTCCACTCCAGATATATGGGACAATGGTGAGATGAGAAAACCTGTTTGTTTGAATTTGAAAGAGAGAGTGTGAACCATTTTTAGGTTATATAACATTAGCGCGCGGTGCTCACAAAAAATTTGACAACCTGACGAAATTAGAGAAATGGAATGGGAGCAGGGGACTAATTCCTCATATTTTTTTTATTTGACTCCCATGCCATATCGGGGTTGATAAAGAATCCACTATATGCTAATGGATTTTCGTGAGGCTCACACACGTAAAAATGGGGTGACAGGTTATGAATTAAATGATCCCATAGAAAATGAATTAAACCGAGAAATGCATGCTACTTGCATTTGAACGAACGAAGAAACTCCCTTGATGAGAAACGAGCTTATTTCTCCTCGTGTTACCTGTGAGGGAGCCTTGAATTTTGTGGAAGAACATCACACCACCGGGGAATATTATTATTCTTGCATGATTGTCAATTACACAAAAAATGTGTGTGCTCATTTCCTGGTTTACGGTGATGCCGTCGGGTCGCATCAGCACTCTCATTGGGATGATGATTAGAACGGGCACAGGTAATGGGTGATGGGAATTGCAATCCCATTTCCATTAGAGGAAACATACTTCCACCGTAATAACCACGGAATGATTTGAAAAATATGCATAAAAAATGGTTTGCACCGCATGCAAAGGATACTTTAACATGTAAAATGTGTTTTTCCAATGTCGAAATATGCCGCGCCACCCCGAATTAACAGATAACCGTCATCCATCAGACAAAACTAATTAATGGACATTCCTCAATTTCCCTGTTTATCTCGAAAACAAGCCAAGTTCACTCTAATACAAATTAATTTGGATAATATATCTGTAGTCAAATGAAATCTAATCTAATATGTATTCAAATCACAAAAATTCCTTTACCAGAGGGGACACGTAGGGCGAAATAATTTACACAAGGAGAGAAAATCGAGCGGGCTCTGTTCGCCCTACATTCTTTAGCAAGAGACAAGGCGCTCAAATTTTGCTTTCTTGGTGTCGTCCATCCCGTATCACGTTCCTCATTAGGCACGAGCCGAAGGAAGGTCAGCCGAAGACAGGAAACAAAGAAATTATACCCACCAAGAAAAACGGTTAATCCAACCTGGTCCGCACCACCGTTCATGTTCATTCCCTTAATAAATAGAGCAATACATGCATTTTCATACATTGGTAATTCGTAAATGGGGCTGATATGTAAAATGGCTACGACATACGGTATCTTCAATTTCGTGTGTCCACATAAGTGAGCAGTTTGTTTAGTGGTGTAATTCAGTCAATTGAAATGCAACTGCACGGCATAAGGTCAGCAAAAAGAAAGACTGGGGATATAAAGAACTCATTTTCTACCAATTCCGTTCCGTATACACCCATAAACACTGTTCCTACAAGAGGAAGAACAATAGGTGCCGTTAATTTATTTTTTAACTTCTCCACATGCCTATATATCCTTGGTGGCAAACAAGTGGCAAAGAAGCCAAAAAGAGAACAGTTTTGAAGCGACGGAGTCAATTTTTTTTTATCTCGGGTAAAAGACGAGCAAAACAACATAACCAACATGAATGAGTACCTACTACTTATTTACGTGTGTCTAAAGGTAAATAGCATTTGTTCAATGTGATAATGATAACAACTTTGATGATGATGATGATGATGAGGGTGGCTGTGGCTGTGTGCCGGCTGGTGCACACAAGTCTCTAGAAAAGAAGTATTTCTTCAAGGAAGCAAGGCTCGTGCTGGCTGCTACTGCAAGTGCCACTAGTTTGATGATGCGCTCCGATAATAACAAGAAACTTGTGTTTTGCATATGATATTACCGTATTACGTTTAAATGCTAGGGATCACGTCTTTCGCTTGATTTTTCCTTCCGAACTGGAACAGTTTGAGGAGAAGGAAACACACATGCGAAGACAGAGCGAGAGAGAGAGAGAGAGAGAGTGCAAAGGCAACAGTTGTTCCTCAATCCTTCCATGCATGCCAGTTTTTATACGGGCAAAAAAAAGAAAAGGGATGGAGGAAGACGAAATATATATATAAGGTGAAGGAGACGACCATGCCGTGATGCCATTTGGACTTGTTTGATTTTTCTGGGCAATATCCAACAAACTGTGTACTGCTCCCTGTAACCAACCACCTGTTACAGGGGCTCATCAAAGTCTAATGATTTTTCTCCTGGGTCTTAGTCTTGGATGAAACCGCAACAGACTGGTGACTGGACTTGGAGGATCACGGCATTCATATACCCTATGCATACTGGTCCGAGTGTTCAAGGTGCCTGCCTGTGCCTGCTGCTGTGCTGTTCCTTGTGTGAAAACTGACTTATCCAAAGAAAAGGAACCTTGTCCTTAGATGAATCGAAGTTCATTCCAATATTTAAAGGGCTGGACGGCCACCAGTGTTTAGGGAAAACACATTGCATTTTGTCCGCCAAGATGAAAAACCAGTTTTCTCTCGGGTTTCGTGCTTGGAGGCGAAGATCGAAGATGACTTGGTACACTAAATGTAGATTTTTGCAGGTTGATCGTCAGCCGGCCCTGCCTGGTGTTGATGATCACTCTTTTGTTTTCATATTATTTGAAAGTTATCTAGCTTGTTTTACGTATGGATAACAAATGTTGCAGGGAATGCATGATTAGAAGAAAAGTGCCATTTTGACGAAGACACCAGTGCAAACTGCCCCCAAACAAGAAACACTTTTTCTCAATTTTTTTCGGAGGGTATCACATCACAGACGAAAATCACCTGGACTGTTTTTTCAATCTTTTTTGTGAAAAACTGTGTATAGACTGATTGTGATTGTGATGCATGCACAATCAGCAATAAAAAATCAAGTTTGATGACCACCTTTGCATGGCAGGTTGGATAAGATGAGGATTCATAATACATTTAATATTTTTTTCAATTGATTGGAAGAATCCTATTCATTAATTTGGAATGTGCCTTTGATCGAAAAGGCCCATCTGGTTAATCAAAGCCACTGGATATGCGTGCTACTTGAGGATGCTGCTTTCTTAAGGGGTAATCTGCATTTTCTGCATCTTCACATGCACCAAATGTCACTTTATCAAAAAGGGGATTTCGGAAGGCAGATGTCTGGTGGAAGACTTTAAGTATGGTAATCTGTGGTGGCCAAAGTCGAAGTTCTGAAATCGGGAAATGGCAAAATTTGAAAGAGAGAGCTGGCACGATATCCATTGTAATATGCATTAATACCTTTGTCTGACAGAACCTGCGAGCCTTTATGTCTGAGACGGGTGACCGTCTGAATATTTGTCTGAAAAAACTATACCAGCTGGGAACTTGGTGGTGTCCGCTGACAATTATACTCGGCTGTATCATACACATACAAACAGGCTATTTAGGCAGGATGAAAATCTTAAAATAGGAGGAGCCGAAGAAACTACATCTTTCGTGGGGCATGAGGCATGACATATGTCTCCCTGCAAAATCAATTTCTTTGGGTTCAAGCAAAGTCATTCAAGACGGAATGCAGGACGAACCTCTGAAAAACCGATTTCCGATTGGATTTCTTTACGAAGAAACAAGAAAATAATTGTTTGTGAGTTATGACCGGCACGGGGTGTGGTCATTTGGAAGGCATGAAGGCATAGGGCAGTCGGCTTAATTTCGCACCCAAAATGAAATATTGGAGCGGTGCCCGCCAAGCCGCATTGAAACTCCAGATTTCTGATCCACTCTGCGGAGCAAAAAGGGGTATACAACGAATTTTTGTGTGGTTAATATTGTGAAAACTGATATGACCTTATTTCTCTCGAGGAAGCACGTGGTTTATTCAGTTCAGTTCAATTTCTTTAAAAATCCATTAGTCATATATGAACACAAGGAGTTTTGTTTGAGTCACTTTCAAAAAAGTAATTTGGCTTCGTCGCTACTACTCAAACTTTCCCTTTAATTCTTTTAAGGAAGGAAGACGTCATTCTGACAATAAAAACGCGATGCCGAACCGATTTTACGTTCCCTTTCTACCACTTCCTCCCCTTTGTACACATGTTGAAAGCAGAAGGTACAATACTCCAAGTTTTCTAATGGTTTTACTTAAGCAAACATTTAAACCGTGGTCGTTGCGTATGCTACAACATGCGTTGCTGAGTTAGTGATGACAATTTTTTCCCTTGTTCGCTACTACGTCGATGTGCATGGTATCCACCTCCCTTTCCATTTTATAATATGGTCCCTGTTGGCTAATACGCATGCTATGGGGTAACATGGTTTAAACCTGGAAGCACACGTGCAACCATAGGCAGACAGAGAGGATGTTAATGATGAAAAATGGAATGGTCTCGGATGGATGGTATCATTCCATAACAATTTTTTTGCTGGTTCTCCTCCCGTCTCCAATTTTATGTAAGTTCACTTGAGGCGTACACCTTTGTCGACTTGTCGTCACCACACATGGATATTACCTACCGACTTAATTGATTCCATTCGCGGGTGAATGCACTAGAACAACAAGTTATCCAGTTCAAGGTAAGAAATCATTTGAACTGGGACTACTTGGCCTGGGAGTCAAAGCGCTACATTTTGGCTTGTTGTAGTGTGTAGTATCACGAGCGGGAGAGAACCCATTTGGCCCATTTCCTTGCTTTCTTATCATTGCATTAGTGTATATAGCAAATAAGATATCATACAATAACAATTCCTCGCGAATTTTAACGCCGACACTTTTACTAAAATAATGCTGGAAGTGATTGCATTAATAATAGGTACATAGTTCCTGCAGCATTGAAGGAGTAATATTTGAGACGATACTGTCACAATCACAATCCTCAAGATCCTCAAGTGTTTCAGCTTGTGACGTAGCAATGCAATAATATGTGTGTTGTTGCCTGTTGCCAGTTATATCAATTCTTGTACAAAAGAATGCATACTACATATTGTTTAACAATACGAACGAAATCAGCGATTTCTATTTTGCGATAGACACACTCAAAATTCAAAACTTACCCGAGTGCACTACACACTCACTCTGCGTGTGTAAAGTGTAAAGCACCCCGACAAAAATCATACATTCATTCATATTACTATTACGATTCGATATGGATGATTATCGACGCGTTAAATTAAATAGAAAAGTCGTGATAGAAATCAAAAACGTTTTTTCATACATTTAACTAACTCACTCATAAAACTAAATAATGCAGGTAGAAAGGAGCCATTTTCGCAGACAGACAGATCCGTATCTGTGTCATTTGTATCATTTCCATCTCATAAAAAGTCAAATATGAAAAATACAACCTGACGCTCCACAACGAGGAAAAAGTCGTCGTGTCACGATTTGAAAGAGGTAGTCATTTCATGAATGTACTGGTTTGTCACGTCTTTTCAATCGACGCTTCGAACGAATATTGTCTTCGTTTACACATACTTATACATATATGTATACATTCCTATTAGTTTACACGATTCCGACTTGTTGATATGAAAATGTGTTTATTAAAGCAAGATGAGACTATAGATGATTTGCGACGGGTCCAACTTCTTGGAAACGATTTTCTTGCAGTAAAAAAGAAATCTACAACCACTAAATTGTACCATTTCATTCAACCTGTGTGGAGAATTGCTGATGTCTGGAGAATGATTACATTCTTCGTGGTACAAGGTTTGAGTAATTTTATGACCGCTTGTATCTCGATTTCATCTAAATATTCGGTACAACATACAAACTGTGAAGTACCGTAACCTCAAGCTCAAGATAAAAAAATGTCACAAGATCTCCCTTTGAATCTCTGTGCTTGTAAGTTGGTATTTTTGGAATAGATTTGATGACAAATGATAAACTTGTATGCTATTGTGTTTCGGATACGATGAAAATATAGGGAACAAGGAGAACACAACACACATGTACACATACACATGCCTATTCAAATGGGATGACCATATTACGTGTACACGTAGTTGTATCGTAAAAAAAGAACTTGGTAGCAGCAGGTCATCTGCTTTCATTATTCGTTTTTATAGATTTCCATCTCTGAGGATGGATGGTACAACTAAGGGAAGATGGAAGGCGAGGCATATTACGTCGTGACAGGTCCCTGTGGTCCACAAAAACAAACTGTATTTTATAATAAAAAAGGTCCTCCATGTTTGTACGAACTTGAAATAGATAACGGGATTTCGTGTGAATATTGTGTAATCTGAGATGTGCTAAACATGCACATAAAAATTGAATAATGACTGTTTACATGATAGCTTAGATGATACCAAAAAGCTGTGGCCACAATAGGCCACAATCTCATCAAAATTGTATGTTGTGTGTAGGTCGACATTTTTTATGATTTTTTTCTCTTGAAAATTCCTCTTTTGTCAAAATATAACTGTCCTGTTGCGTCCTTTTCACAGGGGTTGACAGGAAATGTCGTAATAATACGATTTGAATTGGGGAATTTAAGGCAAGCTGTAAACGGAAATGAGGGACGATTTTTTAAATGTGATCAAGCGAATTAACAACGTACGAAAAAAACCTTATTAAGGTTTGCAAGTAGGATTAGATTTGGTTTTGGTTTAACTGATTATCAGGTTTTTGTCGTGGTGGTATAGTATCGTCACACGAAAATTTGTCGAGTGATCGAGGGAAAATCCTGTCATGAATCAAATAAAATGTTGATGACCTGGTGGGTCAAAGGTATGGATGAGAATGCTTCACGTTTT